>JAGFNX010000074.1:0-61765 GCA_017657125.1 Scopulariopsis brevicaulis | reverse complement strand
TTTGGSCTTCTTAASCAACCMCCCCCCCCCCCCCCCCCCCCCCCCCCCCCCCCCCCCCCCGGGCGAGTGGAAACCCATGAAGCTCGATACCACGGTTAGGTATCGACTCTGCTGAAGGTTGTCAATTAGGATCTTCTGAAATCCAGCCACGCTTGTAGCTATGCTACACGCCAGATGCTAGCTAGGCTATCTTATTACGATTTACATACGGTATACCTGTCGGAAATACGGCATAAAATGAGGGCACTCGAGGTTTTGAAGGTGTCTGTTCTGGCTAGTATCTGTCATCTTGTCTCACTTCTCACCATCTAGCTGGAGCTCCAAAAATGGTATGATTCCTGGGCGTTCTGTTTTAGTTCCTTGATCGTTATAGCCATTTAAGAATCGATCCCAGCCTCCTTGACTTGGATATCAAAAAACCCGTCAAGTATGAGCTTAATACAGGGCCGATATGTAATACCCTACGCTTAACAGTAATTGGCTCGAAGCCAGTCTTGTAGAATATCGCGCGCTCGTGGGCCTTCCCTCTTTGAACCTACCGAAGAACCGGACCAACAACCACCTACTAACAGTGCCGTCCCAGTTGCCGTCATGGCCTTGATAAACGAATATGTTCTTGAGGTTACCGCAGTGCAAGAGTGAATAGACGTCATCTTCGAGCCGAAGCAAATGAGGTTATAGAAAAGAGGACCTCTAAGTGTCTATATAACTGGTGCCAGCCATTCTGTCGGTACGCAGGCCCGGCACCAGCTCCTGGGGCATCGCCCAGTCAGCCGCGCCGTTACTGTAGTACGAGATGGGACAGAAGATGAAACCAGAAAATTTATCCATGGGGCAATGAAAGCAAGCTCTCTGGGGAACATGATTCCATGCTGAGAAGCTCGAAGTCCGGCCGAGGGAGTTCTCTAAAAACTTTCTGGGGGTCGATGAAATGGAATGGGAGGCTCTCTCAAAGGGCAACGTAGTTGATATAGATCATCAATGGGATCCGCATGGTTCGGGAATCCACACAATTATGATCGATGAGTCGAAATCCGCCATTGGTGCTTTTCTCACCACTCCCGTTCCTAGCCTCGCCACGCGTCTTCGCTCCGTGATGATATCACGTCATCTTCCAAGAGTATGATACCTGAGGAGGAGCTGATTGCATGCCGTTTTTATTTCTAGATATGGTGAAAATGGAACATGGTCTTCGTATAGCGGGGAGAGGAAGGCCATGCTTACCGGGGAATGGATGCCTATGGTTATCTAGTAATCCAGGTCTTCGGGGATAATATCTATATGGAAGGATGAGATTTGGAGAGAGTCTCAAGAAGGAGCGTCCTGGTCAGTGCCGACTACTATGCGTGAGAGGCTGTGCGTGAATACTTAGACGGAGGCTAAAGACTGTGCGGTGCAGGGGCGCCAGAAATTACTCACCCGGACTGGCGGACAAATTTTCAATGCCAATAGGAGGGCTCCTATGTTACAATCCTAGGCAACGTAGTTTTAGGGTAACCTATAGCCATTGTATTTCAGATACAGGATTGAATGCAATAGGTTAGCAGCTATGCGTAGGATAATATTCAAGGACAACACTCCACGAAGATTGGAAATTTCAGTCGTTCAATTCACATTTGCTCATACATCATATAGCCATTGTCGATAAACCCCGTTCCCGCCGGGGCAAGCACATAAATAACCCACTAGCCCTCCCCGTGCACCTGTCAACTACACTCAAGCATTGATCTTCTGGATAAGGAACTCCGGCGCCGGTCCGGAAGCCGCTCCCTCGTACTCGAAGTGCGCAGGGAGGATGGTCAGCGAGCCAGTGCAGACAGCATCGCCATCGTTGCAGAAAATGCTCGTCTTGTCCTCGGGGAAACCGGGGATGCGGGCGCCGTTCTGCTGGTTCTTAGTGTAGCCGAAGAGCACAGCACCGGCGACTTGGTTCTGGATTGTGGAGCTGGACTCGGTAAGGGCGTTGCCCACAACCGCGGTGCCTTGGCTGTTTTACGCATCATTGGTTAATGGAGAATGTTGAAGGTGAGTGGGAAGGGGATACGGGCCACGAACCTGTACCCGCCGGTAACAACAGTCGAGTCGGGACACTTGGTGTTGGCCATTGTGAAGAGCCCCTTCGCCTCGTCGATGGACGCTTGGTTCGTCCCCTTTGGCAAAAGGTTGGGGGTTAGGCCAGCGGTGTACTTGCCTCCGACTCCCTGGATCCAGATGTCGCCGGGGTACGCCGCCTCAAGCGCCGCGGCAAGAGATGGCCCAATAGTGGAGCCCTTTGTCCTCAAGTCAGTTTACATTGACAATACGAAGGAGGAAGCTGGGATTGCCGGCCTGGGCGTACCATGTTTCCAGCCTCTGTACTACCACGGGCGTAGATCAGGATAACGGCAGGGCAAGAGCCGGAGCTTCCGTTCTGAAGGTCGTTGCGGGTGGTGACGGCCGCTTGGGCCTCGAAGAATTCTACCTCGAAGAGTTCAGCCTCTGAAGCAGATGCAGGCTCGGCGACGGGTATGGCAGACGCCAGAGCCACGGTGGCAGACAGGAGAGGAAGGAACTTCATTTTGACGACAATGGAGGTGGAATGCAGGTCTGGAGGGCTGAGGGGAGTTGGCGGTGCTGAGTCGGCTGGCTTCTGAGCTGAACATTGCAAGAAAGACCGGAGGATTCGATCCTTTTATATCCGCGCCAAGTGACCCTCAACGATAACTACTGTCAGTCATTCCACCAGCAAGACATTGGCTCTGACGGCTTTACTGTAATAAACCCTACATCGTAGCGGTCCAATCGGAACAAGTGCAGGGGGCGATCGGGACCGGCGGAAGAGGAAGAGGAGATCCCTGCCTCCAGCTATCCACATGGCGATCTACAGCAATGGTTACAGGAACAGAAGGTGATTGCAGGGCCTGTGAGGGTGGGGGAATGGGATGGCGATACGCGCAGTCGAACCTCGATGGCACTCTCCGCCCCTGTTCCTTACAAACCCCATGCGAGACCCTGGCTTGAACCCTGGTTCCACCAATAGTCCCCAGGTTATGCCGATTCAATCGCGCTTGGGGAGGAGGGGAACGCTGCCTCTGGGTATCCACATGACGATCTGCGGCAAGGGTTATCGGGAAAGGCGGCGGCAGCGGAAACCGTGAGGGTGGGCGAATGAGACGCCGATACACCCAATAGAGAACGAGCTGACCCTCCACCGTCATCACAGAAAATGGACAGATGGGTTAACCCTACCGAAAAAGACGACTTGCATGCTTTTTTTTTACGGCTGAGAGTGAGCTTGGCAGAGACATGCATGCTCCGGTAGCTTGCCTCGGCTGAGAAACTGCATTGCGTGCGTAGTCACGATGTGATCGAACTCACCCCGCGCCTCCGCTCAGGGTTGATGCCAAAAGGACCGGGATATCCCCCGAGGAGACACTGCTGGGTAGCACTTTCGGCCCCGGAGTCGGAAAGGGGCAATCTTCCCGAAAGGCTACGCCAGAGTCCAGCGGTGTGGAGTGCATACAGCGGTCGGACTTGTACCTAATCAGGGTTAGCTCGTCGCAACTGAAGATCCGGCAGAGGCCTTCCGCGCAGACATCTTCATGGAGGCTGTAAAAGTATGAATGTCAGTATCGGCCCAACGGATACCGGGACAATGTCCTATTCGGTGTCCCACTGAGTCGGACGCACTATAAGAGGGTACCGCGCCAAGACCAGCTGCGAGTGACAATGTATTGAGACGAACCGGTATGCTTGCTTACCCACTTCTTCACAGCATCTGTTGCACTGGGCCTCTCAGCTGCCGATCTAATGTTCCCTGCGGCCTTATAGGTTTTTCTCTATGGTCCCGCTGCTGTACTCAACATGGTGGGTTCAGTTGCCAGTGAGTTGGTAGTTGAAAGGTGTGGGATTAATTTCGATTTCCAGGACACCCACATTCACATGGTATCCTGTCCGATCTGTTGCCTACGCGTCCTACCTATCAAGGCCTAGCGCCGGCATCTGGGCCATCTCACTCCTTGGCGAGAGGGGTCACCAGAGGTCAATCGGAAAGTCCATCTACACGGGGCGGTTGGAAGCCCGACAATCCGACTCATTCATGTGATTAGGTTTCTTGGAGAACTTTTGTGTCAAGCCAACTGGCATGCTCTCCTGGCATTAAGGATCACTTGCCAACTACGCATCATCCAAGTATGTCTGTATTAGCTTATGAGCCATCGGAGACAGGCTGCGACGGCTAGATGGCAAGAGGACCGAGGGTGATGGTACGTCACAGTTCGCCCTTTATTATATCGCTACCTTAGAAGGAGTATCTTCTATATTTCATGGGTACTAAACTCGGGCCACACCGCCAGAGCTGCGTGGGCTGAATAAAGCTGCTGGTATGTATCATTCTATGCCTCTCTTAGCTTGGGCACTCGAGCCTACCACAGGATACCATGAGGTATAAAATCTTACATCGTCTTATACGAAACTACAGCACTATACCTCCGCTGCACGCTTATTGTTTCAAAGATATGCAGAAATCGGACAAATCTCCACTTCTCCGATATATCAATGCGTGTGTGTGCGGTTACATTCTGCGCTACCCTTCCTCTTCTCGGCCGCGTTGCATGCACACGTGCGAGCGAGGCTGCTATAGGAAACATTATCACTTAAGTGGGCGGGTCTTCAACATGAAGCATCTTGGCGATCTCGGTTGAGTGGCATTACCAGTGACACCTTCCCTGATTGAGCAATGCCCTTAGAGAGTGTCATCTTCATCGGCAGAGCCCCGTGTCTTCAATACCAAGAGATTGCATAGATATCGGCTGGGCGAAATGGGACGGTGGAACATCGTGTTGCATTGACTGAGCTCCTCCTGTCTGAACTTAACGAAAACCTACCTTAACACGCTACCTCGAAGTGTAACCGCCATCAACCATGAGCGCAGACCCCGTCACAAATGAACTCCTACCTCCGGCAAGATACAGAACGCCGTCCGCAATCTCCCTCGCCATGCCCATCCGCTGCATCGGCACCGCAGTGGCCACCTTCTCCTCCATGGCCTTCAGAACATCCGGGTTCTTTGTCGTCATGGGCGTCTCGGTGTACCCAGGGCACACAGCATTGATCCGCAAACCATCCTTCGCGTAGTCCTCCGAGGCCGACCGCGTAAGTCCAATAATGGCGTGCTTGCTCGCCGTATACGCTGTCGAAAGCGAGACGCCAACGACAGCCTGGATCGAGCCAAAGTTGACGATAGACCCCCGCTGCAGAGGCCTCCCGTCAATGCTCGAAAGGATCGGGTCCTGCTTCAGCATAATCTGTGCCGCTGCCTTGAGGACAAAAAAGGTTCCCGTCAGGTTGATATCCAGAACGCGCTTCCAGTCTGCCGTCTCCGCGAACGCCGCGCCGCCCCGGTGCTTTATGGCAATCCCCGCTGCGTTTACGACGTAGTCAAGGCGCCCAAATTTTGCTGCGGTGTCGTTGACCGCGTGGTTCACCTGCTCCTCGTTCGTGACGTCGACGGGGTATATCTCGACGCGGCACGGCTTGTGGGTTTCCCCATTTGGCTGCTTGGCAATACCATTCTCGGTCCCATTCTGCAGCTTACTGCTGCCGTTGACACCGTTCTGTTGCTTAATGCTACCATTGACTCCGTTTTTCTGCTTGAGGATGGCACCTTCAATTTCGAATCTGACGGCCTCGAGGCTCGCCGCGTCGAGGTCTAGGAGGGCGATGCCAGCTGCGCCGTCGCGTGCGAAGGCCAGGGCGCACGCCTTTCCGATACCAGACGCCGCGCCGGTTACGAGCGCGAAGCCGGGGACGTCCATGGCGTGGGTAAGTGTGAGGCTGTTGTCTGGTTTTGAATGTGGTCGCAGGTGGCCCTGGCGAATATAAGGAGGAGACGATAGCGAGTCTTGTCGATAGGTAAGAGGGTGGATTCTAGCAGTATGGCTACGACGGGTGCTAGTATTCGATACTATCTATAAACCTATGTCTTCTTGCGCAGATTATATGGATTGAATATGGACAGGAAGAGGTCTTTGCAGACCGAGGCAGCGTTGAACACCATCCCCGCACCTTCAGATAATGCGCGGATTGGTGTGCACCTCGTCTTGCTGATTGCTTGCCTTTTGTCGGGTTCGAGTTTCCTAACTTCTCCCTGCCCGCATCCGTCGATGGTGTAAGGCCGGGAGTGACCGGCCACGTTATCTACAACGCCCACTAAATTCGTCTCTTAAAACGGTCAAGTTACGTCACCGGTATTTGTAAAGGGGCCTAGAATCTCAATCTCGTCCTCACGTGGCACCCCTTGCCCAGCCCCGTCATAGGTAGCATCCTAAGGGGTAACCTTCCCGATTGTCCTTGCCCCGCCTTCCGTAGCGCGCGGGGTAACGGGTCAAGTGCCAGCCAAGTGCCGCGACAGGCATGAGTAATCGTGGTACTCGATGAGAGCGTGGGGGCTCGGCGCTGTGGGGACGCTAACCAAAAGTCCGGGGGAACATTCCCCTTTGAGAATGGCATTTGAAGACGCGGCGCTGGGTTGCAACGGTGACCGGACGACGAAAGGTCTGTGCAATGGTGCCCTGGGGACAGCTGACAGGTCGAGGTTGTACCGGCATATGTCACGTCATATGGCCTTCCTACATGGGTCTAACTCCGTAGTTGCTCATGGACTCCAGCGTCGGATGCGGGTATTAGCGGGTATCAGGAACGAACGTCAGGAATTTACTATAGTCCCTGTCTCCCTCCGCACGGCCTTTCCACTAAGGCCAACACGACTTCCTGGAACCAATGTGTATAATAAGAATATATCGAGGACAGTAGTCTTAAACGATCATTCACGTGTATCGCGCGACCTAATTAGAAATGTAATAGATTAGTGTAGCCGCGAGTCTAAAACGACTCTCTCATCGGTCAGGTCCAGCCAGCCACGGTCAAATTTGCGGCCGTCGCCACTATTGCGCACACGATCTTCATAAAAGCAATTTTGGCTGTGACATACTGACCCAAGTGAAGTAAATAGTAGATGCTCCGAGACAATCGTTTTATTGGAAAAACGAGCACAATTCCAGAGTCCCAAGGTGAAGGTGGAATCATCAGCGTAGCAAAAGCACGTTGTGATTGTCAATTCAATTAAAGACTAGCCCCTTGTACCCATCCTCCTTGCACGCCTGGCACCTCCTCCGGAATTCCTGAGCGGGGCCCGCATATCTCGCCACGCTTCGAACCGTCTTTCCCTTGACATTCTTATTTACGCCCGTCATCCAGCTGTCGATCTCGTTAGACAGCGCCCCCTTGCTACACTCCGTCACATGCTCCGTCCACTCATCCGCCGCCTCCCGCGTCGCCTCCACGTAGGTATACCCCTTATCCTTGCAGAACTGAAGCAGCTCCGAGACCACAGAGACGGCGTGCTCGATGCTTCGCGTCGCGTTGCCAAAGGGCTGGTGCGGGCCTAGGACGGTGAACATGTTGGGCATGGAGGGGATCGTCATGCCGAGGAAGGTATAGGGCCGGTGGTCGACCCATACGGCGCGGTCGCCCTCTGGCGTCCCGCTGGCGCCGATCAGGGGCCGGCCGTCCTTTCCTTTGAAATCGATTGCGCTGAAGGCGCCGGTTATCGCGTCGAAGCCGGTGGCGTAGATGAGGACGTCGAGCTCGTGCTTCTTGCCGTCGCATGTCTCGATGCCGTCGGAGGTAATGGTTGTGATGGGGGTCTTTTTCAGGTCCACGAGGTGGACGTTGGGCTTGTTGTAGGCCTCGAAGTAGCCGCTCTCGAGGGGCACCCTACGCGTGCCGAACCCGTGGTTCTTGGGGATTAGGCTATCCGCGACCTCGGGGTCGTTTACCCTCTGCCGGATCTTATCGGCCATAAATGCCGAGTAGAGCTGGTTCGCATGGCGGTCGGTGTACGTGTCCTTGAAAACTCCCAGCCACTTTCCAAAGCCAGGCTCACTGTACAGCTTCTCCCAAAGCGCAAGGCGCTCCTCCTCCGTCGCCTCATAGGTTTTCCGGGGGTCGGCCATGTGCATGAAGCCTGTGGGGGTCTCGGCACACACCTGGAACGTCGAGTCGTAGTTGGCCCGCAGCTCATCCATCTTCTCGGCGGATACCTCCGAGTTGCGCAGCGGCGCGGACCAATTGGCCGTGCGCTGGAAGACACTGAGTGAAGAATATCCCTCCGTCTTAGATATGGCCGTGATCGTCTGGATCCCAGTGGCGCCGGTGCCAATGACGCCGATGCGCTTGTTTGCGAAGTCGCGGGTGATGTCTAGGTCCGCGGGCCAGCGCGATGTGTGGAAGGCCTGGCCTTTAAAACGTTCGATTCCGGGAATCGCAGGGAGCGTTGGTGCAGAAAGGAAACCGATGCAGCTGATGAAGAAGGTCGTGGCGTACTCGTTTCCCTTGTCGTCCGCCATTGTCCAGGTGTGGCTATCGTCATTCCAGCGCGCCGACTTGATGGTCGTTTCGAACTGGATATCTTTAAAGAGCTCGTGCTTTTCGGCAAAGTGCTTGATGTACTTGTGCGTCTCCGGCTGCGGAGAAAAGGTCTCCTTCCAGTGCCACTCGTCTAGGAGCTCCTTGTCGAAGGAGTAGCCGTAGGACACGGACTCCGAGTCGAAGCGGCACCCGGGGTAGCGGTTCCAGTACCAGGTGCCACCGACATCAGTCGCATTGTCTAGAATCTTGATGCGCCAGTCGGGAAAGCGGCGGCGGAGATGGTAGAGGGTACAGAGTCCTGAGAGGCCGGAGCCGATGATGAGGACGTCATAGGTCTGCTTCTGAGATGACGAGAGGGAACCCATAGCGACAGAAACGCAGTCGACCAGAAGGCGTGAATGAGGTTTCTCGGGATAGTCGACGCCTATTTTTTAACGATGAAGACTTGAAGAAAGGAAAAGGATGTCTGGTGCTTCTTCTACCTTTGCTTGATGGAAGCAGAAGCCACCTATATATTTTCAGCGTTGCGACCGTTATCGGTGTTTAGACTCTAACAGTATTCGCCACTGCGGTATGGGAGTTGTCACGACATCGACTTCGTGGCACATTGGACAGCACGCGGGGTACGCATTCCGAATCTGAAGCTCACTCCGTTCGGCTTTGACGTTTCCCCAAAAACGTGCCACAGCAGGTGTCTTGGGACGATTATGTGGGGCTTCCCGCAACTGGATAAGACTTGCCTCTTTCGGAACATGGGGTCTCAGGTTTCCACCACTTTCGCTGTTCCCTTTCCCCGCCTACCCTGTCTATTTTCGGTTCCACTTATTCGTCTTACAGGCTACCCCTCCTGTTTCTGAAAAGGCAATGCCCGTTTGGGGTACACTGGGATTAGACACCGTGTGCCTTTCTCTTTTGTATCCCTCGGGAAGTACGATTACAAGCCTTCGCGCCAATTTATGTAAATGCCATTCGTGGCATCACTAGATGCCCCTATCACAAGTATTTGAATTCGGCTTTCTTACAGGGGCATTGCTTTAAGCGCTGGGCTATATTTGAGATTTGTATCACGCAGCTTTACGGACATGCTCATATGCAACGCAGGGTTATCGGCCAGTTCACGCCGTCGACATATTTTTCTTAGCATGCTCTACATGGTCACTCAAGTCTTATCTTACCATCACACGCCGCCGCCGATGGATCAAATCAACTCCACACAGCAGCTAGACTTTACCTCCGAGCGGAACAAGTCCTACCGTATGCAGAATTGTCAAGAATGCAGCAGTTTAGGTATTGATATCCTTCCTTGTCCCCTACCTAGCAAGTTGTGCTAACCCACTATGACTGAACGCCTATGGCCCCAAGCTAGTCCACCATTAGGACCGTCACCCCCAAAGTGCGGATATTTTCCTCCACCGTATCCCAGCACGGGTACGCTTCTCTTTCGCGATCTGCTCTTGCCTATCCCACATCTCAGCGTCCGCCTCTACTTCTCTCAGGTTCGTCGTAATATCTATATTCTTCGCACTGAACATCCAGGGGTCCTTCCACCCGACGGTAAACTTGTGGCCAAAGTAAAAGACGAGGAATAGCACAATGCCCACATATGCCGTCATGAACTCGCCGACCGAAAATTGCCCGGGGTAGAAGACGTAGAAGCCATTGGCCAGGAGCAAGATGAAGAAGCTGAGCAACGCCATCCACGCGCCCCACGGCTGGAACAGCGAGCGATAGGGCGACCTGAACCCTTGCACGGCACCAGCCGCGCGGAACCGGAGGAAGATGAAGCTGCACACGATCCACGAGGTGTAACCGGCCGTGTTCGTCATGTTGACGAACCAGTTGAATACCACGCCGGCCTCGGACGAGACGCTCATGTATGACAGGAGAGTGAATAGGCTGCACGCCAGGACCGCGTAGATCGGAAGGCCGTAGCTGTTGCACCGAGCGAATATCCTCGGGGCGTTTCCCGCCACAGCGAGGGAGTACAGCGACCGACTCGCCATGTAGAGATACGAGTTGCCGGCGGACCATGCGCTGGTCAGGATTCCGGCGTTGACTACCGACGGCAGCCCTTTGATTCCGGCATCGCGAATGGCGATGACCCAAGGCGAGGCGTCGGCGTTCCCGGCACCAGATGTAAGGCCCTCGGCCGTGGACTTGCACGTGGCACCAATGGCGAGGGAGCCCAGAACGTAAAACACGAGGAGGCGGTAGAAGTAGCGCCGGGCGGCGATCCGGAGGTTCTTCCTCGGGTGTCGGATTTCACCTCCCGTGAGGATGATGAGCTCTGGGCCGAAAAAGAATGAGAAGCCCGAGAAGACGAGGGCGTACAGAAACGCGGTGAAGCGCCCGCCGTGGCCCTCCACAAGGTACGCTTTCGTCGCGCCTGGGTCCTCCCAGTATTTGAAGCCGAGGCGCTCGCCGCTTGGTCCGCCGCCGAGCATGAGTATGACGGAGAGGATTAGTAGGCCCACTATCAATATGATCTTTATGCTGGCGAACCAGAACTCTGTCTCGGCGTAGATACCGACGGGGGAGAGATTCAGCCCCACTATGACGACGAGGATGACGGTGAGCCACACGGCCGGGTGGACGTCGTTTTCCCAGTAGTTGATAATGATACCCGCAGCAGTGATTTCGTATGCCACAATTATACCGAACGCGTAGACGTACAACCACCCCATGGCAAAGCCGAGAGACCGCGAGACGTATCGGTTGGCGTAGTACGCCATGGAGGTCCCTGAGATGGGGAGATGCGTTCCGACCTCGATAATGGCAGTAACGACGCAGTAGACGAGTAGTGACATAATGGTGTAGGATAGGAAGAGGAAGGCTGGCCCGCCAATGGCGAGGACTTGGCCGGCGCCGACGAAGAGAGCTGTGCCGATGCTGCCGCCTATGGCGAGCATCTGGGCGTGGCGGGACTTGATGTCGCGGCGGGTACCAGCCCTCTCGTGGAGCTGGATGGAGTCGCCGGAGCAGCTCTCGAGATGGCTGGCGTCTGGGCTCTGTCCATCGTCGGCTTTGTTCCCCATCTCTTCCTTCGATGGGTACGCCTGTAGGGAGTTATGCTCTATGTGTCGGGAAAACATAAGGGCAGTCTATGAGCGGAGGTAAATATAATGAAGTCACAGGTATAAGTCGGGAGACTGTCACTGCTACTTTGCATCTCAAATTCAAGGCATCTGGGAAGTCGTGGCTCCTTTTAAATACCGCGGCCCTGGCGTCGGACTCGACCACCCGGGTCGCTTGAGAGCCGGACGCGTACCAGGGACCAGGGGCGAGGGATACCCATGCTTTCCAACTCGGCGCCACATCCCGCCAGTAGAGCCCACGATATCAGTCGCCTGCGAGGTGAGCCAGTCTCCGGTCCCTCGGTCGAGATAGGAAGGTTTCCCCAGGGCCCGTGCATTCGGTCACTCCCTTGGCTACTAGCGGAGCGTTTGATTCGTCGAATAATGCGGAGAATGCGGGGGAACACGAGTCTCCCCGCACTTTAGTCTCTTAGCGTCGGTTAAGACGTCAACCTAGATATCCCTGTTCTGTTCCAAGCCACCCTCATGTCCAGGTGTGATCAGAGACTAGCACATCGTCTACGTCCGCTCGAACACTTGCCCCTTTCGCCATCCGGATCCTGGCTCACCTCTGGCCTCCTTCCTTCCGGCAAGTCTCAGACGCTACAGCCCGTAAACAAGCTCTCTCCGTCCAGAGCGGGATCAGTCAGACTCCCAGCGTTGTACTGCGGCCGCCCTCGCAATGACGGACTCTCAGTATAGCCTTGGCCAGGATAAGTCACCGCCGGGTGATACGCGGCGCAGTCGTTCCCTAGGTGGATGCGTCACTGTACGTATAAACCTGGCTATCTGACGCTCTGCCGCCACTGTTCATCCGCTTACCCCGCCTAGTGCCGACGCCGTCGCATGAAGTGCGACGAGACGCAGCCAAGGTGTAAAACCTGCCGGTTCTCCGGGATTTCGTGCGGCGGGTATGAGAAGAGAATCTTTTTCGACTTTGAGGGGGCGCCTGAAGATGGTCTCGGCCGCTTCAGGAGGCCTCTCCTCACGGAAGAAGAGCGTGAAAGCATGAGCAAAGAGATAACCGCCAGCGTCCAGCCTTCCCGGGCGATGTGGCATATTGCCAAGATTGACGAGGAGTGCGAGAATACGCCAGATCTCCAAGAGATTCAGGTCTCATGCGGTCCGTTCGGGGTGTTTAGGATGGGCACTAGAGTTCAGTGCTCGTCCCCCGGGTCAACACCCAATTCGGTAGAGCCGAACCAGAAAAGCCTACCCGAAGTGGATACCGATCAGTATCTAGATGACTACTATGATTTGGACCAGCGCTTGTTTATGCCGTCGGACGCAGACCAAGTACCAACGAGCGATCAAGCGGGTCCGGCACTTGACGCGGTCTGCGAAGCACCCGCACAGCCCATTCCAGACTGGAGTCTAATGGATCTTTGGGGTAACTTTAGCCATCCAGATAACCATCCGAATTGGTGGAAAGCCCCGGTGGACCGAAGTTATGGCCAGGATATCCTTCCGGAAACTTTCCTACCCGACCTTCAACAGGCTTTGGAGCCGTATCCGGGGATTGAAGAAGAAACCTCCCCGACTCTCCCTTCGTCCGGGCCCTCCATGACGCTGGATTCTATCTACGCGGCCACGTCAATTCCTGCGTCACCCAACTATGCAATACCGCACGAAGCGATCTTCCTCCTGAAGCACTACTCATCAACGGTTCTCAAGGGCCTCACGCCATACCGCCACAGCAAGACCCCCTGGCACATCCTCTTCATCCCCCACGCCAAGTCCTGCCTCGCCGCAATGACTCTAGGCGAATCCATGGACCATGCTGGCCTATGCGCCTTCTTCGGCATGTTAGCCATCAGCGCCTCCAGCCTCGGCGTCGTCTCCGGCTCGGAGCGGTGGTTTGCGCAGTCGGAGGCGTGCAGGGACCAGGCGCGAGGGCACGCGCGTCTAATGCTGCGCACGGCGTACGATGTGCCGAAGACGGCCAAGTACAAGTCCATCCTTATGGGGCTTCTCACCATGATCCAGATCTCGAGCGTTGCGGGCGATTCTGAGGAGAGGGAGCGCTACTTCCTAGAGACGGAGAAGTTCATACGCGTGAAAGGCCTCAATAGGCGGAAGTCCCGAAAGGTCCGGTTACTGCACCACTGTTACGTCTTTGAGCGGATGTTGCATGAGACTACGCTTGTCGGGAGCGCACACACTCCTCTCCGCCGCGAAGTACGGAGGGCCATCGAATCGTGCGGTGCTCGGGCGTTTAGCCGGGACAGTCTGTCTTTCGAGTGCGTCGACTGGGGGAACCTAGAGCAGGAGATGCGCAGAATCAAGGGTAGGGAGGAGGGAGAGAACGATTTGCACTTGCAGTTTCCAGGTATCTGGTCTGCGACGCTGTACGCGGAGATCTTTGGTGTGCCAGAGACTTACATCTTCCTCCTCTCCCTAGTCGTCCGGCTGGGCAACTTGAAGGACGAGGCGATTGAGCGCTCTAATGCCATAGGGCTGAAAGAGTACATGAGCCGCGCCAAGTCCGTGGAGCAGTGTATCCAGCGTCTTAAAAGGCGGCCGGAGCGCGTCTCAGTGGCGCCGACCGCTGACCCGGAGAAGCGGGATTGCCAGCTCATCCTCGAGACGCTCGCCACTGCGATGCTGCAGGCGCTGATGATATACTTCTACCGGAGGGTATACGATGTAGATCAGTCCATGCTGCAACCTAGTGTTCTGGCTGTGAGGGACTGTCTGAGGCGTTTTGAGGCTGGGAGCTGCGGGGTTGGATACGGGGAGGCGAGGTTGGTGTGGCCGGCGTATATCGCGGCGAGCGAGGCGGACGATGTAGAAGTGAGGAAGGAGATTGAGAATTGGTTCGAGAATTGTGCGAGGAGGAGCGGGCTGCGGAACGCTGTCGGTATGCAGGCTGGTGGCGGTGGGTTTGGGGTTGAAAGAGGAGCAGTTGTCGAGGTTCACGGATGAATAGGCCATGGGATGCGAAGAGTATATGCTATTTAATCCAGCCTTGATACGACTGCTATGTCACTGTGGTCTTCACATTGTTTAAAATGCGGTTTGATGAGTGCCTCACCGCCGTTCCTCATTACCTATTGCCAGTTTAGGCAAGCCTAGCCATACGTGGACAGAGTCCGCCTCCAAGATAAGACTTTCCCAATTGAGAGCCCCACAACTACCTTGGGAGTATGTGGGTCGGCTGTATGTGGGTCCCCTCTGCTCATCCGTGGGCTTCGGTGCATGTCGCACCGCTACAGAGCGCCTTCGACAGTGCTCTAAATAGGAAGCTTTGCACTCGCCGTGAAAGAAATATTCTCATACCGATAGTGCGAAGACCAACATGTCATCCTTCGAAGGGAAAGTGGTAAGCACTGGCCCCCTACCCTCTGATATGGCCACTTGTAACATAACGTTTCATCCACCAGATTGCCATTACTGGTGCAGGGTCCGGCATGGGCTTCGCGACAGCCCAGGTCCTTGCATCCCGTGGTGCCATCATATGCCTAGCAGACCTGAACCCCCAGTCACTGGAAGCTGCGCTCGCGTCACTTGAGGGCGCGGGGAAGCACATGAGCGAGGTTGTGGATGTGAGGAGCAGCGAGAGTGTCGACGCTTGGATAGGGAAGGTTGTGAAGAGGTTTAACAAGATTGACGGCGCGGTGAATATGGCCGGCGTTATCACCCCGGCCGTGCCCATCACAGAACAGAAGGCGGAGGACTGGGATTTGGTGTTTGCGGTGAACGCGCGGGGAGTTTTCAACTGCTTGAAGGCTCAACTGCCGGTAACTGCGCCGGGGGGCAGCATAGTAAGTCACCTCAAGATCAACTGTGTGGGCGTAACATGGCGGCCGTAAGGGGATACAACCTCCGAGGTCCATTACTGACTGCTCGGGGAAACGTTTGAAAGGTCTCCGCGGCTAGTGTCTTTGGACAGTTTGGTGCTGCGGGAAACTCTGCCTACTGCGCGAGCAAGGCGGCCGTCATCGGGCTGTCAAGGACGGCAGCGAAAGAACACCCCGATGTCCGCGTCAACTGTGTATCGCCAGGTATGTCGGCAAACAATCCCCGCCTCCCGACATATAATAGCCAACAAATGCTGATTCAAACTACATCTAGGATCCGTGAACACACCCATGTCTCGCGGCGAGGATCCCGAGCACGTTAAGAAGGGGCTCCAGGTGACCGTCCAAAAGAGGAGGGCGGAGCCGGTTGAGATCGCGAAGGTGATTGCCTTTTTGCTAAGCGAGGAGGCATCGTTTGTTACGGGGGCGGTGTACAACGTGGATGGAGGATGGGTATGTTAAAGCTAAATGGGCCGAGGTTCCCCGATAAGGATGTGCTTTTGTTGCAGTGCCTATTGGGAAGTAAGTGAGGTCAAATATAATAACATGGCTGGAACATATCAGTAGGTATCTAATAGACTTATCAGCTGAATCTTGCCGTCTAATTTCGGTCATCCTCGTCGATATAACGGAATGCACCGACCAGGATACCGTTAATTTGAAAAGACCGCAAACGTATATCGTTTTGAATTTGCGGGGTATCATAGAACCATGTAAGCTAGCACAGGATTTGATCGTCCGTATACTCGGCCCGGCGCGCCCCGGTCCCTGATCTCCTCCGGCGTGGTCTCCCCTAAGGCGTTGTTCGTGAACTCCATACCTCCTGTGAGTCAGACATCTCGTGGGGACTCGGGATTTCCTGACTCCATCGGCATGGCGATCCGGGATGACCTGGTCCGATCGCCACTGGTATGCTGGTCAAATAGGAGAGGGATGAGGTCTCTGAAGATCGGCGTTGAGATGGGGACTTTGGAGAGGTTGGTGTATATATCCTATCCATTGAAACAGAATTTGACGACTTTAGCCGGCGGTTCCGTCTCAAGCGTAAAACTATCAAGCTCTCCTCAACATGTGTGGTCTACGAGATATTCCTCGGTCCCCATCGTTATCTGTTCGGAATAGTATACCGAGTCTGAGCCGAGCATGTGGCAAGTTCGTGGCAGCCTTGCGAGGTAGTTACGACCTGAATCGGGCTGCCGGACCTCGGGCACCCCCGCCGGCACTTCTGTTAGCCGATTGCCCCATGTGGACATTCTCCGCCAATTCAGGAACCAGTCAACCCGTCAACCCCACAACAACCCCACAAGACACAAACAGGGTAGGATAGGCAAACGATCATACCGAGTGCGGCAACTCTAATTATTAACAGAGATTCCTCCCATCCTTCTCGACGCGGCCATTCCACCGCTTCTAATCCTTCGTCTCGGGACATAGGGAAGGAATATAGCTACGTAATACTTGCCCCTCTGGGATCATCAAAGGTGGGGCGGGTAGCTCCGGGAGCGCCGGTGCGATCGGCTGCCTTCCCCTTGGCTTAATCCCCTCCTGACGATCCGTAGAGCTCGCTGTGAAGAGAGTTGGGATGATCTCTCCAGTCCCCGCGTTCCCCGCGTGGACATCTTCGGTAGAACCCGATTGGAGAATCATTGATCAAGGTCAGCTCGGGGGGCCCGCCCTGCCCACAACCGCTGTTGAGGCCATAGAGACTATGTGCCGAGTAAAGCGCCTATACATCTTTCAAGGCAATTCATGCGTCCACATACCGTGACCCGTTCCGTCCCATCCCTTTCTTCTGCGGTAACGGCAATGACGGCCCGTGTGTACCAGATCCCTCTCGGGCAGAAACTGCTCCAAATCTGCACGTAAACCATGTGAGATGGCCTAATGTGGATACATGGGGGGCGTCCTGTGCGGGGGGACCCAGCCCCCTTACAACGTCCCCCCTCCTTGAGGCTCTGCGCCTTTATGTCGTATTCCCCTAACAGCTGCTTCCGTTCATCCCTCTGCCTCATTTGCTGCGACCTTTTCTGCCCTTAAAGTGGTCCTCTTCTTGCTTCAGTCTTCGCTGTGTCCCCGTATCCGAGCTCTGTGGTGTGCCCGACGAGCTTCGCTCAGATTGTACATGAGCAGACCGCAAGTATGCAATTTTCACAGAAGCCGTGTTGGCTAGGGCTTTGAGGTTGGCTCACATGTTTGCGTCTTTGGTCGGGTGGTTGGGCGGCCCGGTGCTCTTGGCACGTCTATTGCGGGTCATGAGGTGATGAAGTGTTTGAAGGATTCATTCCCCATAATGCGATGGGCCATGTCCCTGGGTTATGAGGGACATGATTCTGCTAGCCGGCCTAGGCGGAAATCCACATTTTAGGGAATGCGGCGGAGAAGTAAAGGCGCTTACAGACAAATGCCGCATAGATTCCCCGATTAGATAGTCATGATCTACATCGAATTCCTCTTGTCTGGTAATAGGACTACATATTTCTAGGCGGAGGTGGGTGTCTCCGCTGCTTCCTTCTATGTCTTGTTCCTTGTACATACTCCACAACAACCCAAGGTGCTGTGGATCCATGGCGAGGTTTGACCCTTGATAGTGCCATATGTTTGTGGAAATTTTTAAAAAGGATTGTAATGAGAGGCTACAGAGGGCCGCAGTAAGCATTACCAATACGGATTTAATCCATTTCATCGCTCTCGGCGTATAGCCCATGACGTGGTACGAGCACATTTTGGGTAGGACACTTGTTGATCCCATACGATCGGAATAGTTTCTTCCTGTAGAGATTGAAATTGAATTGAGGACGGAAAAGGTATAAAGACTCCTAGACCACCCGCGAGATAATTCCAACATTCAGCAACAAGCAACTCCTCGCTCATCAGCAACATCCACAACTCTCAACTCTCTATTCCCCACGAACTTCCGTTCTTGATCGAAAATGGTCTCACTCAAGCTTTCTCTCACCGTCGCCTCGGCCGCCCTCGTGCAGTTCGCCGCTGCGCGTAGGTGCACCGGCTATGTCCAGGATGACCTCACCGGCCAGTTCGGCGGCAGTGGAGGCCACAACTACAAGATCCAGGTGTGGTTCAACGACAACCCCGACGAGATCCTCGACGAGCAGAACTCCTACGACAACAAACAGCTTGATATCCACGATGGTGTGCAGACGCTCAAGTCTGATGCGCTCGGCGGTGATCTCCTTCTCTGGGTGGATAAGGAGGCGCCGGGTGAGACCTCGGGTCTCGGAAGGCAAATCGGGTAAGACATCCTGCCTCTACCCCGAAGCCGTGTCGTCCTTTTAGCTTTCTGTTATCCATTGTACTAATAGATATTAATAGGGGCTGCCGCGCGGAATACATGGATCAAGAGGTCGAGGGTCAGCTTGGCGAGACTCATAGCTCGTGCTCGGTTGAGTTCGAGTGTTAAATGTCAATCTAACACACTGACATGACTCGACGAGATAATATACGGGCAATGAGTATGGTTCCACCAGATGCGTCGGATTAGGCAATAGGCTGGGTTATATGATGCGAATTCCATGTCGAGGAGGATCGTTTTCTGCGTCCGGTTTATTCTTCATGTACCTATCCGACTATCTACCGTCGTGTTTTCGGTTGGAATATGCTACTTTCTACTATTACAATTACTGAAGTTGCTCCACTTAACTGCCGGCCTTTGCAGGCTTTGACTCGTCTTGTCGCTCAACGACGGACACGGGGGACCAAGCTGCGACTAATAGGGACGAGATAGCAGGATTCCACTAGGCAAGGTATCGATCAAAATATCGCGGAGCCTATTCGTAAGATATTTCTGGTCATAGGGAGACAGGATAGGCTGTACAGCTTGCTATGGGTTCCTCAAGACAGAATGCTAGTCTTCTTACTATCCCGTAGCATCTAGTAGTCTAATATCGAGAGATGCAAGCCAACTATCTGTCTAAGGGAGATAGGTGCAGCACTTTAGTTATTATGGGACTAGGAAGTATTAAGAATTAGCTAGAAGTATATTATCTAGTTCTTAAATAACAGAAGTTCAGCGATAGTTGGACGTTTATATAACAATATCCTAATATAGATATATCAAGAACTAAATTCAGGGGTAATTACTTCTTTAGTAGTATTTTAAGTACTTACTAAGACGGAAAGTCTATATGCCGAAATGAACAGTCAGCGGTGAGCAAGGTTCCTACAGGAGGCCTAAGATAACCAGCAGCATTTCCCTCGTCGTCATCCTGGTCATCCTGTCCGTGTCCGGCAACTCCGTCAGCCCAGCCCGTCTCACTACCTTATTGTTAATACTACTAGCGAGGTCCTCATCCACCAAAACCTTGCACGGCGTCCTTTTTATCTTACTCTGGTCACTTACTATCTTGGGGCATGATAAGTTCGCCCCGTTCGGCCGCACCTCTACTACTGAAGCGAGAACCTGATACGTCCCTGCACTCGCCATATCAGGCTTAATTCCCAGCCTATTACGCTTGTGTTTCCTATCTGTCTCGACTCAGAACTCAATATCTCCATCAGATACTTTTTTCTGTTGCTTCAGCTGGCTGCACACCCACCCACTCGCTCCTGACATATCATTTAGAATGACTTGAGAGCTTGCCGAGTTCAGCGGTCTGAAAAAGGTTACATCTGGAGGAAACAGAAAGTCGAATTCAGAAGAAAGGATATGGAATCGAACTTCAGGAAATTCGCCCAGGTCGGAACGCGCACAATCCCAGGTTAAGTGTCCGTGTTTCAATGTTCTGACCTCCGCCAAATGTGGCTGTGGATGCAGCATGCACCTCGAGAGACGCTTTAACAGCCTCGGGCACACATGGTCATTACATAATAGTGGTGGCGTATCCCAAAGGCGCATTCCCTACGTAGTCGCGCGAAGGCAGGAGTGTGGCAGTGTGACCGGTATATGGGGCAGTGTGTGATGTGCATTATCGTGGACTTTAAAGATGAGTAGTTCCAGAACGAGGATCGACTTGCGGTCGGGGTTAGTTATTTCGAGAAAGTGGTGGCTAAGTTGAGCGAGATTGTTCTATAAGGATTGTCTCACCGGTGTCTGCGTGGACAAGTTCTGGTAGCTGATACTGGGTAGTTGTTACATCGACGCCTCCAGGGGGCATCTCGGGTATAACGGCGGTAATGGAGCTCCCTCTTCCATCATGTGTTGGACAGGGGCGTCTGTGGATGCCATTTGGGATGCATACATATGAAGGTGAAACATATCCACACGTGCTGTTGGTTCGGGCTTCGCCGTGAATGGTGTGTTCAACCTAGCCCCGTGGGAGCAGGCCCAAAGATTGACCTGCACTTCTCAAGCTTCGTGCAGAATGCCAAGACTTCCTCCGGCTGCCTGGCACTTAACTTGCCGCTGCAACACCCAGTGGGTTACTTCTGTTTTTCTTTTTCTTTTTCTTTTTCTTTATTTTTCTCATGCTTCTCTGCTTCCTAACCCCCGCAAACGACTGATAAAATGACGCCACCTCTTCCACTGCCTCCAATCTCCAAAACCGATCCCCAATATGTTCAGGCGATGATGAAAAAATACAACATCCGCTTCCTGGGCCCAGCGGATACAGTCAGCACTGAATCATGGCCAGCCAACCTCTGCAAAACGTTTGAGCAGGCACGAAAGTTGGGCCACACAGACCACGACACCTACATTAAACACGTCCGTGCAGACGCTGGGCAACAGCCATGGAAGCATCAACTTCTGCTCCGGGCCCGGAGGTTGTACCAAACGGCTGCGAGATGCCTGAGGGCTAGGAAGATTGAAGCGGGATGGCGCCATGATATTGAGCCGTTGGTCTGCGGCAGATTCGCTGTCGAGGTTGCCTGGTAATATTATACCCGGTTCCCGGACAAAAACGGAGATTTCTGGCTGACTTTACGATGGGAGTAAAATAGCAAGACATGCCGGGGCCGCCTATGGAGATCTGAAGAGGAAGTGGCACCGGATACCAACGCTCAGATAGAGGCAACAGACGGAGACGACGACTTGCCGAGCCTGCAGACTCGACAGAACCGCCGAAAGCCGTGCGAGTGCCCCGCCTCCAGCTTTCACAACGAATTGTAAGCACCATACCGACTTCAAACATTCTGCTAGCGGGGGTCTCGGGGTAGCTGATCTTGACTGCAGCGAGGACGGCGGCATAAATCCCCTATTCGACAGCCGCGCCGAGGAGGCGATCATTTATACTGCAGAAATGAAGAACGACCTTGGGAGACGTGAGCACAAGCCAGATCGCATAATAGGACTATGCCAGACGCCCACGGTCGAAAGCTTGCTGGGAAAGCTCGACCGACACGCTTTGCTCCCGAAGACAGTCGGGCAGACGATTCGCACCACGCCGTTTAAAAAAGCGGGCGAGCCTGTTATTTTCCCCTTCTTGATCATGGAGGCCAAATCGGACAAGTCAGCCGGCTCCTTCGGCGACATAGACATGCAGACCGCATTCGCTATCCGGGAACTAGTACTATTGCAGGAAGAGCTCAAATGCACCGCTTTGGGGCTTGGGCACACTGAGTGGGAGGCTGCCCCGCTCGTCTGGTACTTCTCGTACCGTGGTGAGCAATGGCGGTTGCATGGGGCTTTCCCCAGGCCGCATCGGGACGAGACCGCTGTTGTACGTTTTCACTTCCTCCGTTCTTTCCTTTAGTCGATGTTATGAAAACTATTAGGGTGACATGTCTGCTAATCTCTTATTTGAAGGATGTGGTGAGGCTCTGGAGTGGCGATATCGACTCGGCAAGAGGCGCACTTCAACTATTATTACTCGTTGACTATATTTGCGATTGGGGCCGGGATAAGTTCCGCGAATCCACCATCCGAAGCCTCGCGGCTTTAAGTGGGAGCGACCGCGAAGGGACTGTGGAGTCTGAGATCTTCTCATTACGAGGTGTTGCCAATGCAGTAACCGATCCAGATGCCGGTGACATGCGCTCCCTTCTTCGTCAAGAGCGTGGAGCAACGCCTAGACGCGAACATCCGCATCCTCCGCAACATAATATCCAACCGCGCCAGGTCCAGCTAAACGTTCGACCTCCAGAACTTCCTCCACCACTGCCTAATCGATGTCCTCGGAGACCTTGCCTTCAGCAGCCCCTTTCTCGTTCAGACTTCCAACGAAGTTCTCGTTCCCCGCGTCGTACCTCACGCCGTCCTCGGCTTCGTGATGAGCGCGTGGCTGGGCATGACCCACACGCTCCGGAGCTGGCTGCCCATCATTCCGCAGAGCGGGCTGCACGACCTGTTCAAAGGGAGGTCATAATGCGTGCAGCTGGTGTTGGAGTGCGTGGAGAGGTGGTTTCGATGAATTGCGAGGGGAGAACGAGGGATAGCAGAGAAAGGACATCTTGACGAGTCTTATTTTGGCCAAGCACCCGGGTACGGGCGAGCATATTGTAAAGGTTGACCTCGTGGCCGAAACCTTGGGGATCATGTGAGTTTCCGCTCAGTCGCATTCTCGCCAGATGGCCGGCAGATTATTTCGGGCTCAGACGGTACTATTAAGGTCTGGGATCGCGACTCAGGCGTATACGCGTAAACACTCGAGGGGTGGCGACTAGTTCTGCTCAGTCGTATTCTCGCCGGAATGTAAGGTCGGGGTCGCAACTCGAGCGTATGCACATAAACGCTCGAGGGTCATGGCCACGGGGTCCGCTTAATCGCGTTCTAGCCGGATAGCTGACAGACTATGGTTTGCTAGAATATACGATAGCGCTAGGGCTGTCCGTCAATACGAGTTGTCGTGCTAGGACTGGCCAATTTTGGATGTTCTTGTAGGTAGAGTATGGTTAGAGTTAAGGTCTTCTTGCCATGTATACTATTACCACCTTTTTACCACGTACGGCAAGTCAAAATGATAGTATATCTCGTGTAATATACTCATTTTAGTAGAAATTAAAAGCAGTCCTTATCAATTTATCAATGTAATCTACGTTTGTAGAAGAGGGTTCAGGATAGCCGGCTTATTTATATTGTAGGTTGCTGTTTTATGTAGTTCTGACGATATACCCCGGAGAAGCCTCTTGATATCGGAGTCCGAGAGTACTGTAATCGTCATGGTGTAGGGCGGACCTTTTTCTAACCCCCTAGATATGGGATAATGTGGCTGGATTGAGACGAACTGTGGGTTGAGGATGATATATCCGTCTATGGGGTGATTGTTAGCTGTGTACCATCTAGTCAGGCGGGTCAGCTTTCAAGCACCCATGGCTTTTCGCATGTGGGTATGACTGTGGGACTAGCCTTGCGATGTCGGAGGTGCCAAAGCTTATCTCCAGCGTAAGCGGAGTGAGGTAACTTAAATCCATCTTGTTCTTCTTCGCTTCTCCTTCTATAATACGTATATGTTATATTGCTCGGAACTTGAGTTCTTACGGATGTCAAGCAACAGAAGCATAGGGCACCATAGACTGCGGCTCCATATGTTGGTACTAAATACTATACGGCCAAAACATTGATATATCCAGGACCATCCATGGCTGGGGCCCCGAAGTTCCCACCCCGGTTGTGTGCCAAATATCGCATGGTTGATTGCGAGCCTCGACTATTAATGGAACTGTCGGCCCCACTTACCGACATCTCCACAAGACATGTCGGTTGAGCCGACTCCAACTCACAGGTGGACCGGGCCGGTCTTGGCGGGGGACCGGTCACCGACACTCGCCCCCGAGAAAATGCATAGACGACATGGGCAGCCAAGGTATCTCCTGGAACTTCAAGCCGTACCATTGTTGTAGAGGCAGTCTATGATGTTTTGCCGGCTTCCGAGAAAGTGTGTAAATATTCACTAGCATAATCTACCGGCTTGTAACACTGAGAGTTTTGATCAAGATTCCGATCCTACAAACTAGGCCAAGTCTCAAGACCAGATACTATCACTTATCTGTCATACACCAGATTTTCGTCACGTCACGGGGGTATCTGGAATCGTATATACACCAGGGGTAGTTTCCGGGCAGTGCGGTAGTACTACAGCCCGTGGACTTAGCTGCAGATTGCCATGCGTGATAAGCGAAGTTTCTATGTAGCCCCTGTCTACCACTGACCTTTACGTGCAAGAACAAGTCGTGCTTCAAGAGCAATTGTGCAATTCCTGTTCCGTGTTTTCTCCACCCCGCTATCATCTCATGAGCTCGTGACCACCAGTTATAACGCCTTCCGGGCCAAATTCGACCCGTGCAGATTGCTCTCCCCAAATCAAAAGCGATGTCGAAAGCGATGCTGAAGCCGCGCGGCAGTGATGCAGCGCGCGCAAAGAATGAGTGGGCAAGATTATTCTAGGCCCGCCAACTGATATTAGGCCCCCAAATATTGGCCCTGACGCCAGAAAGCCGTGATGGCCATCACTTAGTACAATGAGCCAAGCCGGCCCAAAGTGGACGATCATCCGTGGGCTGCCGCTTCTCTACAGTATCACGGAGTCACACTTCACTACCCAAAGTAATATTCTACCTTGCTTAAAGAAAATAGACACCCCCTTATTACATGATATACTAGACTCTCAGCCTCGATCCTTGTCTAACAGCATCTATGGATTTCATCTAACATTCTAGCGTAGGAGGAAACCGGGATAGATATCTTCCGAAGGATCTATATAGAAGCTCATCCTCCCGCACAGTCGGGCTTCACTTCTCACCCGAGGAATACAAGCTGGAAATTCCTCAATGGGGCTCTTCGCCTCTGACACGATATCCGCCTCGAATGAAGATGCAATAATAGATCGGTGCCGTAGTTTGGATCCCTTTCCTAGTCTGCCTTGGGCGTGCAGAACCGCGACTCGAGCACACGTCCCCGAGCCGCACGGTGATCGATCGATTTGCCCGTCAGCGAACACAGTCACGTTCCTCTGCCTGACAGTCGGCCCATGGCCATTCTCTGCCTTTTCGTCGCCCTCCTCGTCAAAGAAGATAATACCGTAGCAGTCGTAGACCCCGTAGTGCGCCTGTTTCCCTAACGAAGCCTTGATCTCCCGTCCAAGCTTGATGAACTCGTTAACGTCTTGGGGCTCGACCTTGAGACCGAGCTGAGCTGCATCTAGAGTAGCGTAGACAGCTCCGCTAAACGCCAGGTCAACGCTGACTTCCACTCCCACTCCTCGCGAGGGTATTGCGACAGGCAGTGCTCTGGCGAGTTGGTAGCTCATCACGTTGATAAAATCAGCGTGGATAGGCTTGCCCTGTGCAATGGCCACGCTAGCGACAACGCGGCCAGATGGCACGTCAATCACCACGTCAACCGTTCCATCTTCAGGACTCTCGACAAGGCCCTTTTCCACGGCCCAGTAACCCAGAGCAATCGTACCATGTCCACACGCTGTAGAGAACCCGTCCTTGTGCCAGAACAGAACGCCAAACGCAGCCCCGGCATCGTCCGGAGGCGTGATGAAGCCGCCGTACATATCGGCATGGCCCCGAGGCTCGTGGCACAACGACTGTCGAAGCTGGTCCAGGGGATGATAAGGTGTCGCGATGATATCGAGGCGGCGCTGGGCGACAGTGGAGGACGCGGGAAGGCGGCAGACGTCTGGGAGTTTGTCGACAATGCGGAATGGCTCGCCTGCTGTATGCCAATCCTCCGTTTCGATCCAGAAAGGTGAGGACGACATGATTAGAGCTCTTAGGATTGATACGTGCTGCTAGTGATAGAGAGCGAAATCAAGGCGTGTTGGATGATGGTCTGCCTCGAGCAAGGTCCGCGGGAAGGCGCTCAGAAAAGGGCGCCGGCATTTGGCGGGCTTTTCCGATTAAATACAATCGTCGGCTCTTCCGACTCTGCTCATGGGGAGTTAATTTTCCGCTACTCCGACTCGGGTAGTTATACTGCGCGGATTTCTCTTCATTCCGTTCCGTATGCGCTAGCGTGGACTGAGGCCTCACAGCGCTGTCGTCGAGATCGGCATCGGCATGTGGACCAGCAGTAAGTGGAGCGTCGGCATGTGGGTCCCGACATCCAGTCCGCCTAAGTCTGGGGAGGCCCTAGATTCTGCCCCGAATCCGCCTTGACCTTGGATCCCAGCTAATAGACAACGAGGACTATGATAAGATTCTCCTTGTAGCGTGGTATCTCATCTTTGCGGGGAGATTGGCGGGAAAAATATCAAGTGTGGAGTCTAGTGACAAACTAACCGGGTTTACAGCTAGTCCCAGAAGAAGAGAGCAGGATATAAGCGTCCCACTTCTCCATCGGCCACTCCCATCTCATGCCTTACGCCGATACTCTTTCATATTAGATCCTAGAGTGCCATCACCTTTCACAGTCCGAGTAGATCACTATGACGACCAAACCCGATAAAACCCCTTTAATGGTCGACCGCATCGGGGACGCCGACGTGGGAGCGGTAGACCACCTCGAATCCGCTCGCAGCCCAAATGAAGACCTTGAGCAGGAGCTTAACACCCATCTCATCTTCATATCTCTTGGCTTCGCCATTGGCACCGGGATCTTCCTCGGCGTCGACTGTGCTCTTACAACCGCCGGCCCGGTCGGCCTTATCTTCGCAGTCATCTGCTCCGTCGTCATCTGCGTTATGTTCAGCGTCGGCGAGATGGTCCCCTACCTTCCCGTCGTGAACGCCCACCTGAGGGTCTTCGGCCATTTCATTGATCCGTCGCTCATCGTCGCCATGCCGTAGAACTACTGATACTGCTGGGCGCTGATCTCAGCAGCCGAAGCGGCAGCTGTCGCGACGCTTGGCACGTACTGGAACGAGACCACATCTCCTGGTGTCTAGATCTCAATCTTTCTTGTTGTCTTTTTCGGAGCCAACTTGTGCGGGCTCCTCAGATTATACGCCGAGGTTGAGTTTTATACGACTTCTGTCAAACTCTTGACCATGGTGGGGCTCACCATTATGTCCATTGTCATCAACGCAGGTGGCGGTCCAGAGGGAGACTACATTGATTTCAAGTACGTGAGGGACCCGGGACCCTTCGTTCAGTATCGGGGTTTGGCTGGCTCGATTGGCCATTTCCTCGGCTTCTTCTCCGGCCTCACAACGGCCGCCTTCCCTTCCATCGGTGCCGAGATGTTGGCCTGGTCGTCGCGGAGAATTGCAACCCTCGCAAAGTCATCCCTACCGCCCTGAGGACCACATCAATTCGAGTTGTTCTCTTCTATTTCCTGGGAGCTTTCTGCGTCAGCCTCATCGTCCCGTACACAGAGCCCTGTCTTGGCTCTTCTACAACCGCCTCAGCCAGTCCATACGTCATCGCGATCCAGACTGCCGGAATCAAGGTCCTGTCAGCCTTAATCGACGCCTGCGTCATAGTCTCAGCCACTTCGGCCGGGATCGGGGATCTCCTCACTGCCGTCCGGACACTGCATTCGATGGCTGACATTGACTTCGCCCCCGGGATCTTCGAGACCACCAACCCTTTCGGAATCCCCTGAGTCGCTGTTCTAGCAACATCGTGCATCACTCTACTGTCTATTTTGGCTATTGGGTCGAGTTCCGGTAACATTCTAACTTTCTGGTCAAGCTCACTGCCCTCAGCGGCGTCATCACCTGGCTATGCATCGCTGTGGTTTTCCTGCGCTTCTGTGATAGTATGAAGGCCCAGGACATCGCTCACTCCTCGCTCCCCTGGAAGAGCAGATTTATTATTGTTGGCGTCTACTGAATTCTCGTCGTCAGCTCCATCCTCCTCGTCCGTCTTCAAGAAGGAGAACTGGGACACAGCCACCTTCTTCGGCAACTATATACCAATTGCTATATTTACCATCATCTTTGGAGGTTTTAACGTCTTTGCTAAGATCAAGTTTGTCCAGGCTTCTAAGATAAACTTGACCTCCGGACATGGACATTACCGCCTAATCCCACGCCCTGACAGAGACTTATATGTTGAATTTACCTTGACGTTTTCGTATTTAATTCTCAAGAAGAAACAATAAAGTCCTCCATCTGAAGCTCTTCAGCCAACTGCATAATCTCGGCGGGTGACATTATAAGGCCTCCATGTGTACCCAACAGACCCCATGGTGAAGTGGAATTCGCGGGTCTATCCTCAGCCTCCCGACTCGTCTCCCCTCCCATAGGCGGCCCCAAGCTCTCTTCGCTGAGCAATGACAAGGCCGGGCCGTCTACTTGCAGACCAGTCACATACGAGGTCATAATCTGTTGAAGCCGCTGCAGCTCACGCTTTCGGAGTGGCGCGGCCGGGCTGCCCCTGGCTATCATCATGTCAAAGATGCTGTGCGCAGTCGCGAGCCACGACTGATCCGGCACGAAACCTGGCGATACAGCATCAATGACATAGAGTAGAAACGCTGATGAAAAAACCGTCTCCATCTGGAACGGGAGAAATGAGTCTACGTGTCTTGGCTTAGAATTGAAATCCCATGGTGTCTGCCAAAACCAGGCCTACTTACCGAGAAGGTTACTGTCGCCAAGTTCCCGTAACGTCCTCAGTATGTTTAATGCCGAATGAACGCAAGATTGCAGCAATGAGCTGATGGGGCCGTCTGGTATAGATCGATCCAGATCACTTCGGGCCACTCGTCTTTGCAACACGCACATCACCAGCGGCCGAGTCGTCAAGACAACGCACTGTTTTTCTCACTTTCCGTCAGAAACTTAAAACAAACAAACGTGTTGAACTCTGCTCACGTGGTGGTATGAGAGTATCAGCCTCGTGGCAATCTTGGACGACCGCACATTCGTACCACGCAGTCTGGTCTCCAAGAACACGCTGATGTCTCTCGATACGTCTGCGAGGCTGTGGAGTACGGACTGCGTATCGCTAAGCAAAGTCCCGTCGAAGTTTCTATCCACGCCATACACACCTATAGGCCGTCGATTAGATATCATCCCGGATTACTTCGAGAGCCGAAAATCTTACCCGCAAGTATTGTGGCGGTCAGCCGGGATAGGCGGGTTTGCAGTGTTAGTGTTGCCGCTCCCAGTGAGCCGTCGATGTCGGAAGGCAGTCTTGTCGTGATATTCTCGAGCCGGATAGAACTCGGAGCACCAACCAAAGGACCGAACTCCTGGTCAATAATGTAACAAATCCAGAAAATGGTGTTGCAGCGTTTTGAGTGCTTCTCGCCGACATCTTCTGGGGGCATATGCCTATGCCATCCTTCGATGACGGCAAGACGCAGCCCTTGGACAATCTAAATAGCATTAGGCGCGGCAAATAATTCCAGGTGCTGTAGACTTACGATCTGGAACGCCATCAACCTCAGGTCAGCCGCTTGAAGATATAAGGCTGCAAGACAATGGGCCCGGACGGCCGCCAGTGAGTCCTTATCCGCATCCATTGGAATGAGACTCGGGATTAATGATAGTGCCCTAGCGGCATAACCAAGGCCTGGAACACCCTTTGGTGACCCGTTATTCACGAAGTTCTCGCCAAAGGCAAGCACAAACAAGAACTGCGAGTACCAATATCTAGACCGCCTCGCCATATCGACAGGATCATCGTAAAGCCGCTGTACGTTTTCACGGAAGGACTCATGGTCGATTATCTCATACAGAGAACCGAGGTGGTACTGGACTGATGATACCAGATAAAGAGTATACTCGAACGACGGAAGCCCCGAGACGTCGGGCTGCTCATTCAACCCGATGGGTCTCCATACCAGGTCGATAGTTTCCAGGTCCCAAGGGTAAACCGGAGGCTCAGGCTGTGGCATACGGCTTCCGATAATGGCCAGAACGCGTCTGCAAAAGGCCCAAGATGAGGTCGGCCCCATGTACCCTCAGAAAATACGTTGATTAGCCCCATTGATTGGCAGTAAAGAAGAGGCTGGCCTACAAAATTTGCCGCGAGGATCACCAGCAAACATTTCTCCGCTGTCAACCAGCGGGTTGCGGCTGAACTCTGGCGAATCCTGTTCACTCTGCTGCTTGTCATCAGAAGCCTGGGCATGTATCGCCTCGGCTGGTCAAACCGTCAGTGTCATCGGATCACGGTGTCTAATGGGTTTCCTGGCGGCCCAGGTGGGAGCCGGGAGGTCACCAGTATCTGACCGTCTCTAAGTGTAAGGAGAGATCTCGCTTGGGCTTGGGATACCTGTATTCAATCTCGTAGAGTGATCGGATCGTATAGGCGACTGCGGCGACATCGCTGTCCGCTGCCGAGTATGATGGCGCCGTGGAGTCCGTCGTCGGACGCCTGGGCTCCTATCAACGCCTTGAGCATGGGCTTCTAGCGACTGAAGATAGCTACAATCCTTGTTAGTGCTCGGCATGGTTACAGATAAAGGGAGGGACATCCCGTAGCGGAACGGTTGCCCGCGTATCTTCGGGCCTGAAGTAGCATTCATGTCCTTTCTTCTGACATCGCGCACAGGGCGTCGTGCCAGAGCACCGGACCTTCATGTCACGGCATCGTGCACATCTACCCGAGCTTCTTGTCAGTCTCACTCTTCGTGGGGCTGGGGTTTGTGAGATGCGAAAAAAACGTACGCTCGAAGACATCTCCGTTGACTTGCCCGGTCGGAGGTGCCAAAGTTGTCTTGCTCCATTATGGTGGGCGGCCATTCGACTACTAGGATAAACCGCAGAACAAAGCGCTGAGACAAGATCACTTACTGCCGGGCTCGGGGAAAGGAGCTGTTCGTGGAGAGGCCAGAGTATTGCAGTGGGGCGGCCGAGGCTCGAACCGCGATTTGGACGATTACCTAATGCTCCTGCACTTCGTGCTTCGTACAATACGGCGTGGTTTTGGGTGAGGGGTCCTGAGTCAACAACGCCCACTGCGTATTGCCCCTCACCGCTGACCACCTGTAACCCCTCGATCACTTTTAAGGATTCCTTCAGTCGGAGGTTTTTTTTTCTTTTTTTGAGTTTGTCTGGGGCAGTTATATATAGGCGCATTATTAAATATCCTGGGAGCTAGTGGAAGGCATCCGAACATATGCAAAAATAGCAACACATCACGAGTCAGACCTCATCTAACTTTCAACTGCAGACAGTCGTTACACCAGACTGCGAGCATAACTCGCTGAAGACCTTCTCATTGTACGATTAGAGGGTGTCTTCAAGACTTCCCGTCGGCCTTGGTCGGTCGAGCAGTTTTCTGTAGTCGTGCGTTGCGCATTCCCAGTGATCCGACTCGCCAGTGAGCGAGGCAGCGGGGAAACGGGCCTCGATGTCCGATAGTGAGAGGGTGAAGGCCGATACGGTGGCCGCGCCGTGGAGGAAGAGAACGACTCTTTTCTTTATGCTTGTCATCGGGACGAAAGGGAGTGTTGGGGAGTGAGGAGTGATAGGGCAAGTGTGATGAGCCGGACGACTAGTATATGGAGAACATGTGCTGGCCGAGTGGGATTGCGGCTCTAGACCAGGGGTTACCGCTGCTGACTGTTGATAAGTACTACGAGGGGAGGACCATACCGTACGACTACGAGCAGCCTTATCAGAAGAGGACCAATAGATCGTGAGACTCGCAAGATTCCATGCGCGAGTCCTATCTTCTCCGGACAGAACACGGCCGCTATAAGCGGGGTGATGTTTAGGACATACTTGGGCAAGATTTGATGTATATCAGAATGTTATATGAATGCTTCAGATATTCCATTGGCTAAATTTATGCAGTTAGGGAGTAGTGTCCTCCGCCTCACGTTTGCTCTGGTCGGTCCCTTGTTTATAGCAGAGAGGAGGTGTCGATCTGATGGCTTGTTAGTGGAAGGTGGAAAGTCATTTTTGACTATCAGCACAGTTAGGGATGTACGCGCCTCCGTAGATTATTCACCTCTTATGCTATGCGAGATGAGTTGCGTGCGGGACCATGTCGGGAGTTACGGAGCATGGGAGTTGGTAACTTTGTACTTCCCCGCACACCCGTCCCCGCAACCGACTTGTGAGGTACCTACCTACCTCCTACATCGGAGCCCGGCCCGGCGGTTCACGGCGATAATCGGCGAAGGACATAAACATGAGTTGTTATGAATGAAAACGACGGGTAGAAAGGGTGTAATTAACGGTGAGCCTTCTATGTTATAGCTTGCACTTTGTTTTTATAGAAATTAGGTTTTCGTTCCTCGCTGGTCTAGTCACAATGGGCAAAGGGCAAGTTAATCGTGCAGCAAGTTCCTGGTCAGATAGTCAACAAGCGTGGGTTGTATGGCAGCGACTCTAGAACGAAAGAACCATCGTCATAACGGCGCATAACCGGCACCAGGATATTGGATTTAGGTGCTCGGGTATGGAACACGGAGACATAAAGGGCGCGGAGCCATGTATTGATGACGAACCACACGCTGCAGGAATTGAACACACTATGAATTCTAGCAATCTCGTTACGAAAACCCCGCAGTCTGGAGGCTTTTGTCAGAGGGGGGGCTCCGACAAGTCTACGAATCGTCTCCACAGATACCCCGCAGATATCCCCGCAGGACCATGTAAGTCTCCACAGGGCTGTGCAGATAGATGCCTCCCATCGCGGCAGTAGCGGCCGACGTGATAACGAGCATGCGGCAGCCGACACGGGATCGGAGTTGTCCAGTCCGGCGAAGCAGACAGTCGGAAACCAAGACTCCGCGAGAGCACCGCATTTATGATTGATAAGTCCTCCGGAGATACCGAACGTCTGGGGAGGTGTTGGGCAGGATAATCTCGGCACTCCGCACTCAAGGGGCGTCTTCTCCACACATCCCCACATAATCTCATTTCCTTCTCAGTATCGCGGGGTAGGAGGAAGGTCAAGCTGGAGCCGATACTACGAACATATTTGACCACGAGATAAGCATGCCATGGTACCTGATAGGGATGGCTTGGACGCGCTGAGCAGGGCGGTGAATCCTCCCAACAATCTAAATCGAGCCTAACCGCCTGCTGGGTTGACGTAGGTAGTATTCCAGACGTCCGAGATCCCATATTCTCTCCACGAGATAGTCAAAGGATTCCCAGACCTGCCGAATCGGGAGTGCAACTGCCGATCTGAATCACCCTCCCCACACAGCGGCGTTGCAGATCGTGAGAAGTGAACTCGGGCAGAAGGACGCCTCCGGAAAGGATGGGCATAAAATAACATGCCCTGCCCTGCTCCGTCTGACCTTTTGAACAGCCTGAATCGATTGACAATCGTATTTACCTTGGGATCTCGAGGCACCAGCGTTGTTCATACTCATCCGCCATCATGCTGCGCTCCATGCTCGCGTCTCTGGCCCTCGCGCCTGTCTTCCTGTCCACCGCCTCGGCGAGCGTAACCCGGCGCTCAAATGGCACGGGAGACGACCCGGATGCTGTCGTCCAAGACTCTGAGCTCCTCACCCTCCACCGGGACCTGTGCGAGATCGAGTCTATCTCGAACGCAGAGCAAGAGGTCGGCGAGTTCCTCGTCGAGTACCTCGAGTCCCACGAGTTCACCGTCGAGAAGCAAGAGGTCGCCTTTGACGATGACGCCGAGGGTGACTCTGATAAGCCGCGCTTCAACGTCTTCGCCTATCCGTCGGGCGGAGATGCTGAGGTGGATGTCATCCTGACGACGCACATCGACACCGTGCCGCCGCACATCCCCTACAAGCTCACCGCCAACGAGACCACCAACAAGCGGGAGGACATCCTCATCTCCGGCCGCGGCACCGTCGACGCCAAGGCCGGCGTCGCCGCGCAGACTATCGCCGCCATCCAGTACCTAGAGGACAATCAAAACGCAAAGGTCGGCCTCCTCTTCGTCGTCAGCGAGGAGAGCTCCGGCGCCGGCATGATAGCTTTCTCCGACTCGGACTTCAACCCTGACCCCACGCCCTACAAGGCCTTCATCTTCTCCGAGCCCACAAATGAGAAGCTGGCCTCGGGCCATAAGGGCATGCTCAGCCTCTCCGTCAACGTGACTGGCGTGGCCGGCCATTCGGGCTACCCCTGGCTCAGCGAGAGCGCCGTCTCCGCCGCGCTCCCCATCCTCTCGCGCCTGGATGTTCTCGGCAACACCTCCGTGGAGGATGGCGGCCTCCCCCGGAACGACAAGTACGGTGAGTCCACCGTCAACATCGGCACCATTGATGCGGGCGCGGCATCGAACGTCGTCCCCGCGTCAGCTGTGGCGGATATCTCGATCCGCCTCGCGGACGGCACGCCCGACGAGGCCGAGAAGATTATCCGCAAGGCCGTCAAGGAGGTGTGCGAGGACAACGAGATTGATGAGGAGCGCGTTGAGGTCACGTTCAATACCGAGGAGGGCTACGCGCCGGTCGAGTTGGAGGCCGGTGTGGACGGGTTCGAGACTGAGGTCATGCACTACGGCACTGATATCCCAGGCCTGGAGATCAAGGGTGATGCCGACGTTAAGCTGTACCTGTACGGGCCTGGCTCGATCATGGTCGCGCACGGCGTGGACGAAGCACTTACTGTTGGAGAACTGGAGGCCTCTGTGGATGCTTTCAAGAAGCTCATCGAAGATGCGCTGGCCTGAGGGAGTTGATGGATTGGAGGAACACTGGTGGATACCGTCCGGTGTACGTTTAATGCGTGGAATTGAATTCTTGAAGCATAATCAAGTAGTTCCTTATAGAGATAGATGCCGAGTTACATATGGAAAGCTCGCACAATGAACCTCACAACAACTTGCACGGGATCGCTCGCAATTCGGGTTATCGAGGAACAGGAGCGTCCCCAAGTAGCTTGCCTCCGGACCATCTGTTAAAACCCCAGAAGGGCTAGCTAAGACGGTCCTATTCCAGTATATGTCTAGCATTATCCCGTATAACGTAGCCTCTTCCCGGGACCATATTTTGACTGCCATTGAAAACGAATCGTTGTAGTTATCTGCACGGGGCTAGCACTATATACTATATGGGCCCTGGCCAAATTTCCCTAGCCAAAGTCCCCTGGAGAGTGCCAGAACGAAGACGTACCTGTGGTTTCTGTTCTACATAGAGGAGATGTAGTATCTCATCATATATAGACAAGGCTTTATAGCCTCCCGATGGTTTATTTCTGGTAATGTTGTAGCAACTAATACCGCTCCTCTACGGCCCTTACGGCGGAAATCTGGTGGAAACATTAACGGTCCAGTGAGAGCCGCTGCCAACCTAGCATTCTGATAACTTACGCACAACTTAAGATTGGGACTTTGAACGCGCAAGTAGGCGTCAGCTTCTTTCGGGGTAGGCGCCGCCCGTTCCTTGTTTCTCGACCCGGGCCGCATCGCCCAAGATACTGTCCTGGGTTAAGCGGAGTCAACAGCCGAGAATGGCACCTAGGGCCTCAAAGATTTGGTCCGCTACAGTGACGAATCCATCACACTGAGGCGGATCGAGAGCATGTCCCGGGTTCCAAGGTCCGGAAACACAAGGTAAACATGGCCAAGTAGCCTGGGATACATATCGGAGTCGGTATCAGATTGAAGAACTAGACTGACCATAACTCTGTGGACTTAGGCCATGCATATTCAGGCAGATGCCGCGTGGGTCTCGGCCGAAACATAGAACGGAGCAGTTATGTTCTTTATATACGTATCACGACACCTTCCGTCTTGGCCAGCGTAGCCGAGAGGTCGACTGAGGGAGGCTACCCTCTCTGTTCCTCAATTTCCCCATCCTCAGCCGGCATGGGTCCCTAGTGACAGAAGGAAGCAGGCTCCAGGTAAATACAGAAGCCGACGTTCACCGGGTAAATAGAACGGTGATACGGGAAATCGTAGCAGTGGCGTGCTCATATGTAACCCCGACAGCTAGGGACTTCCAAAGAACCATATTTCTGGTTTAAAGCCGGGAAGGGAAGCCAGGTCTGACTGCCGTCTGGAAAGTGCGATCGGAGTTACATGCTAAGTGATGGACGCTGGATTAAAAAAACCGTTAGAAGGCTGGAATGAGATGCCGATACCGGCGGGTATATATATCAGGCCCTGGATTTGGCGCCGGAGAGGAACCCCACACGATGTGGGTAGCTTGAGCCATTATACCCACTGAACAGAGTGAACCTCCAGGCAAGATTTATTAGGAATGCAAGTCCTTGACGCTTTGTAGTGAAAGAAATGGCAGCAGAAAAAGATGGTAAAGAGAAGTATGTTGAAAAAGAAAACCCAAAAAAGAGAAAAAACAACATACAACACTGGGGATTCGCTGGTCGTCACCGACCCAACTACTAGTCCAGCGCTTCGTGGTTTATGTTCAGGGGAGCGAACGGGACCCTCAGTTCTCCACGAGCTATGGTCGTATGTACCAGAGCGACGAAGAGCCCCAGCTCATATACCGACACTCTTCGACTCTAACCCCCCCATGTGGCGGCCCTGAAGGTTCCGGATGGTCGACCGGGAGCACCACACGACTGAGCCATGTCAAAATATTTGCCTTGACGAGAGACCAGGAAGTCTTTTTAAAAGGGACCGCTATATTCCAAAACGCGAGATGTTTGATGCACTGCAAGTCGACATCGCTGTGACGCTTTCTTTGCAGCTGTGCCTGTCAGGAGCTTGCAGGCGTTCTCGTCGACTGTTTGCGTCGATGCAGCTCCCGAGAGAGGTAGGTTCAGCCTAGGGAATTGAGGTCATTAACTTGGAGGCAACTTGGTGGACTCAGCAGCTATGTAACCTAAAGGCAAAACGGTACTCTTTCTCAAATATACGATGAGCAGTGCAATTTCCTTGCTGCATTCACCTGTAGGACTATTATGTTGACTCGTTAATTCCACCCGACGACGGACTTCTGTATCATGCCTCAAGACCGTTCTCCAGGTAGTCTTTGACAGAAAAGCTGTCGGCGATGCTCGCGCCGCTCTCAGAACAGAACCCAAGAAAGGGACCTCGCTAATCAGGACAAGGAGGATTGAACCCGGCGCGAGATGTATTATACGGCTGCGCCCTTGTGATATTGCAGCTGGCGCGTCGTTACTAAAGCAATTCAGTCCACAAACTCTCGCGTTCTGGTCAAGGGTCAGAGTTGGCTCGAAGCCGAAGTTAAGGTAACGTCAAGACCCATTCTCTTGAATGTGTAAATGCTCCATTCTCTTATGCACAGCTAATCAAAAGCTAAATATAACTTCGCCCAAGCCCTTCAACACCGCCTTATCCAGCTCCTTGTGAATCGTCCACGCCGCCAAGGCCGTCAACACCACCATCTCCAAGAAGTTTCCATCAAAGTGTTGGAAAAGGTCAAGCCTTTTGCCGCCTTTCCCAGCCTTGTCTATCCGAGCGAGCTTCATCCCGCCGGCGTCAAACATGTCCAGGGCCTCACTGCCCATCTGCCCGTCTTGTTGGAAGGTGAAGGCACCCATATGTCCAGCATTCACTCGGCACTGGGTAGACCAGGGGTTCATATTCATGTGTATGGAGGCCCCCCTTAGGATTATTTCCGCCGTTGATCTTTTGGGGAAGCTGGCGGTGCCGATGGTATTGCTCGGGTGGGGGCTTCTACAGAATAATGTGATGCGGTATAGCGATGTTTTGGATGTGCCGATAAGGATAAGAGGAGTTTCCGGGTGGTCAGGCCAGTGCAAGGAAGTGATACCCGAGTCGAATGATGACTGGCTGAGGACGAGGCTCCTAACGAGAGCGAAGGGGGTCCCCATGGCTTAGATGTTTTGGATGAAGTGTGGAGGTGGACCTAAAGTCGTACGTTGCGTTGGTATTGCGGGAGAAGCGGTTAATGCGAAATCCTGTACTACGAGATTCCAGGAATATATATACCCAAGAACCTTTTAATATTGCACGTTGTACTTATGTAGTCTTGTGGTGAAAGATTAGACAGATACGGATCACCGTTCTTTTCAGAGCCACCCCTGCCAATTAGAACTTTTGGTTCCTGCCAATGCGCCTGCGTCCGCTGTTCAGCCCCACCGAAGCTTATCTGGGGCTTGGTCAGAACTATTCCCAATCGGGCGAAACCCGCCGCTCTCTTGGCGTTAGCCGACCACCCCCACATGCAGACGCCGACTCGGTGTTCGCTGGGCGGAATCGTGCAGCGGGCGTGGCGTCTAGACGGGCTTTTCCAAGGACCACTAACTCCTGAAGGATCTAGCATTAGTCGGTGGCAATGAAGATCGACAGACCGACCAGCGCTTGCAAGTGATGAATGCTGGCCTCCCGTACTTCCCGGGACCCTCCCAATGCCACATGCCGCATCCGAGCCTTATTCCCACGTTATCCATTACCAAGTGGGGGACTGAGATGCGGATACGAAGAGTCACAAGTATACCTACGTGGCCTTGGTTCTGTAGCCGGCACTCTTGGTACGGCTTTCTATTATTCCATGTACTACTACCCCTTCGCCACGCTGCTCTCTAGATGAGCAAGTGCCACCTTGAACCGTAGGTCCTGGAATTTGGCGCTCATCTCGAGAGCCCAGGGCTCCCATTTCGACTGCATGGGGTCAAGCCCGTACTCCGCCATTGCATCCGTCATTTTGGCCACCTGGGACGAATTGGTTGTCGCAATGCACCCCATCAGTAGGCAGGTCGGAATAAACCCGGAGCCCACGGGCTTGTACTTGGATACCTCCCTGCTCAAGCCCACCAGTTCATCCGGGAATCCGTCAATTTGGTGCGCAAGCTCGGTATTGCCCGGCATTAGCGCACGGAGAACGCTATTCACGAGCATAGTCGTAGCGAGTAGAACCGCGAACTGCGCCCCGCAGAGAAGCAGTACCCTCTCCGCATCTACTCCACCGGGAGGAGCAGGACCTGGGTGACACTGCAGCTGAACCATCCTCTTAAGGTTTTCACGCGCCTGGGAGGTCTCACGTAAAAGAGCATTGTGCCCAATCTGTATATCAGATATGTCTCCCCGCGGATCCCTGACAAACTCTACCAGCCTCGTCAACGTCAAGAGGCCCAGAGCAGGACCGGGCCCTCCGTTTCTCTGCGACGTGGTCCTGTAAGGAGCAAAGTTTTCGACAGCTCTCCGGAACCATGGACCCGGTACGATGTTTTGGTTGTAGACGCTTTCAGGGAGCTGGATTTGCCTCGTTAGTGTCATTCTGAAAGCGAGTCGGGGGCATTAATAGGGTTGTCTCTTACGATTGAAACAGAAAGGGTGAGGAAAAGCTGGTTCTCGAAGTATCCCTTCCATCCGTTGGACACAATGCAGTTCAGAATATGCACAATCGCTTCGGAGTGTCCCACGTGGTTATCGTCCGGCCTGCCTATCCAGCTCTGCCCATGGAATAAATTAGCTCAGGTAATCACTAAATGAGAGCCCTGCGATTGACGCATGATGATGGGGATCCGGAACACTATACTTGCCTGGCATAAGGTTATGAGGTAAATGGCGCAGAGTGTCTCCGGGGTCTGGGCGGTAGCGCGATCCGCGAGGTTAATTCTCAGACACCTCAACGCGTACACATACGCGGCTAACATTTCTGAGGACGGCTCCTGCAAGTACAAGGTTGGGAAGACCGCCGTAAGCGCATTGACTGAGGCGTCTAAGGCCTTGTTTCGGCCCAGACGCCGAGGTAGCTCCCTTAGGAATCCGCCGAAGCCAGAAATGTCGTACCGCAAGTCGGAAACGTTCAGCACGGCAACGAAAGCGCCTGTTCTCCTCGTAAGCTCGTTCCCGGGAACCCGGCCAGGCACGGCCCTGTGGGTGTGGGCGGCAGCAGAGGTGGCGGGGAACCCGGAAGGCGGCTTCGCCTGTTTGAACTTGTATCGTCTCTCGCCGCATCCGACACAGGGGATCCGCAGGCGTGTGCACCTGGAGCACGCCGGTTGAGCAAGGTCACACTACGCCCCGGGGTTAGCGCCGCATTTTCCCTAGCTTTGTGTGTGGCAGTGGCAGACTGGGCCAGCGGCGCGCAAGTCTTACCTTCTTCTTCTGCTTTCTGCATGCATCGCAGCCGCGGCCGGTGGGTACCCCTGCCATGGTGAATGGGTTCGCGCGGTTTCACCAAAAGCGGTTAAACTGAGCCACTGGGTATGAGTGTGTATCTCGTGGAGGTGGGGTAAGTGTGGTGGGCGGGCTTGGGGTTGTAGAGTGGATAAGGTTATGAGGCTCGGGATCGGGGGGGACAAATGTTACTCGACAAGAGCAGCGGGGCAGTGCAAATGGCGGACTTCCGTGACGCTGACGTGCTGCACTTCCTGTGGATTCCAAGGCGCTGGGAGGGGAAGCTTCCCCGCGATTCGAGCTAATAGCCTCGCCCGGCATGGCCATAAGACTGCGAAGGGAGGAGAAATTGGCATGCATTAGAAATGCAACACTGCCTTGGCCTCAACGGCATCGGCCGTATCCCATGCCAGCCCCGAATCCCAGCGTCGCGTGTAAGTGGTCAGGAAGTTCCCGAGCGGCGGGTTTCGCCAAATGCGGTATAGCGTACGGAGAAGCAGGAGAGCCTATCAGGGAGCTGGGAAATGCTCAGCTTCGCCATCGCCGCCCGCAGTCCTGCGTCAAAATGTAATCGAAGCGGATTCACACCCAGGCAAGCAGGATTTTACAGCCCTGTCCAATTTCACGAAAAGATGACCGACAGAAACGCCTTCCTCCGGGCCAAGGATCTGCGTCATGGGTATTTAAAGGCGACACCGTTCCTTTTCATCATGCTAGTATACTCCTGGCTTCATTAACCAACCCTTTAGCTATTTTCTTTTTATCATATCACAAATGATAACCCTCATTTCATGTTTCATTGCTCTCGCGGCATTTGCCGCCGCTGCCCCCTCGGTGTCAGCCACGTGTCATTCTACACGCAGTCCGCAGGCAATCGAATGGGGCCCTTGCGGCGACCTCGGCTTCAACGAGACGGTCTCACTTTCCTGCGGTAGTCTGACCGTTCCTCTCGACTATGCGGAGCCAGATTCTGGAGAGACTCTCGATCTCCAAATATTAAAGGTCCCTGCACTCAAGCAGCCGTCTAAGGGGAGCGTGTTCTTCAACTTTGGTGGTCCAGGGGCGAGCGGCATAGGCGAGATGGCCCTAATGGGGAATCTCTTGACGGTGTAAGTGTCACCTCAAATGCATCGTAAAGCCTCCAATAGATTGTTAACATGATATAACTCAGGCTTGTCGGAGGCTCGTATGACGTAATTGATGTGGTCCCGCGGTCAGTATGCAATGATTATATATCCAATACACTGCGATTGAGCTAACATGTATTTTACAGAGGAACGGGAAACACACTTCCATTCTCCTGCTACGCTTCTACGGAGGAACGATCCGCCTCCTCCCTAAGGGCTCCTCCTGCCACAAACGGCTCTAATGCAGCCCTTTCGAACGTCTGGGCTGAGGCCAAGAACATAGCCGACGCGTGCTATTACGCTCAGAACGCCACGGGAAGCTTCATCGGTACGGCCTCCACGGCTAGAGACATAATGAGCGTCGTCGATGTCCTTGAGGAAGACGGCATGCTGAGATACTGGGGTGAGTTGAAGGTGTTTTGATGAGGAATCAGCTAGTAGGACCCCTGACTCATGGCTTCTAACTAGGCATGTCTTACGGAACTCTCCTTGGATCAACTCTCATTTCAATGTTCCCCGATAGGGTGGACAGAGCCCTTCTAGACGGCGTCATCAACGCACACGAATATTACCAAGTGTAGGGTTCTTGTCCTCCTACCTCAACACCATGATTAATCACGTTTCCAACTAATACGTCGATATCTTATAGCGATGTGGACCAAGTTGCGGACGTAGACAGCGCCTTTTCGGGGTTCTGTTCCCAATGCGTCGATAACAGGGATATCTGTCCCATCGCCGGCGACCGGACGGCTACTGAGCTCGAGGAGGACATCTACGCCGCGCTTGAAACGCTCAAGTACAATCCCATCCCCATATCTGTGAATGGCAAGGGAATCATCGTCGACTACGCGACTATCAAGGGAATTGTTTACCATGCCCTTTACTTCCCCGCCCAGTGGCCGGCGCTGGGACAAAAACTGGATATTCTGTTCTCGGGTAATGCCACCAGCATCCTCCCCGATCTTCTGGCTCCTGCACCATCCACCCCCGATGCGGAAGCCATACTCGGAATCAAGTGCAGCGACAACCTCGCCCAGGCGGAGAGTCTCGACGAGGTGCTCCCGGGAGTCGAGGCACGGAGGGAGCTGAGCAGGCTCGGGGGTGATATTGCGGACATCAGTGCGCTGCAGTGCGCGCGGTGGGGAATGCCGGCAAAGGAGCGGTATACTGGCGACTTCCAAGTCGAGACGGCCCATCCTGTCCTCCTCGTCAGCACCCAGAATGACCCCAATACGCCGCTCGTCTCGGCCAAGAACATGAGCGCCGGGTTCGACGGAAGTGTGGTGCTTGAGCAGGAGGGTTATGGAGTGAGTTCCCCCCACTGTAATTTCTGACGTTCCTCTTGGCTGCTTTTCTGACGAGTGAGCTTAGCATACGATTCTTTCCCAAGGTTCACTATGTACTGTGAAAGCAGCGATAACATACTTTGAGAACGGCACTTTGCCCGAACCTGGGACAATATGCGAGGTTGACGCACCTCCGTTTTCGGGTGACGAGGGGTGGGCAGCTGTTATGGAAGGACTTGGGATTACTACGGGTAGTTAAAGCGTGAGCTTCCAGCAGCTCGGCTTTTCTCACTGCGCGCTGGATAATTGCCTTGGGAACATGGACCCCGGGGGGTGGGAGTACTTTTAGAATGCGGGCCATGTAAGGGAGGCGTTCCAAGACACTTTTAGTAGGCTTATGGGCGGATTATCAGAGGATAAATGGAGTTTATCAGGCTGGGCTGGATATTCTACACGTTGAAGCCACAGAGATACACATTCGCGACATCTATTGTATGAAGTAGGGATTGGCCACTAGGTGACTTTCTGCGATATCCAGGACGTTCATCCCCAGCTACAGTCGCCAACTTTCACCATCCAGTACACTTCCAAGAGTACATCAGTCCATAGAATTCCAATATTTATCAATCACCGTCCCATACACCCATACCAAGTTCAACGCTAGCAAAATAAGATAGAGGGTGCCTGGGATCATGGTGCTCAGCGAGATATTGAGCGATCGACTCGTCTGGATGGCTCGTAACAGGAGGGTTCGTGTCTTGTGAACTCTGGGCGGATGAATCCCAGGGAATGGCAATACCCGAGGCCGAGGGTGTGACAGGACTGCATAGGCCGTCTGACTTTGATTGCCTCCGTGCTTCATGAGCCCTCGTGAGAACCAAACCGATCAGTCCGTGCTGAGGCCAGCTCTGGCGTGACTGAAACAGCTGGGCGGCTTCGTGCACAATCGCGGTTGAAGCGTCGTCTCCCTGAAGATCCCCAATCCTTGCCAGGTGCGGACGCATGCTTTCGTCACCCATTATCCAAGCCGTAGTCCGCCACGCATCTTCGTCTCCGCCCAGGCGGAGGATTTCACGCTGGCGGTCCGCGGCATCCACGGGAGGACTCAGCTCAGCATACATGCACATCGTCAAGGAGGCCATTAGCAGCGATACTCCTTCCTGCGGTGCACTGCTCCGATTGTTACGGATAGACGTGAAGAGCCTCGCTGCGTGGACGACCGCGTCCCGTGCCTCAGCTGGTTCTTGTTCGATCCAATGCCTGAGCCTTTCGTCTTCCGCATTTCGCTCGTCCACGGACACGCGAAATCCGGAAAAGGTGACCAAGTCTCCGATGGAGATGTAGCTGCAGATTCCCGCCATATAAATGTGTTGCAAAGCCAGGGGCGTCAAGGGCCTTTCGCACCTCCCGTTCTCCACCTCGCTCCGTAAGAGTTCTAGGTGCGACGATGGTTTCTGGAAGCGGATCGGTTCACGATAGATCGCCACTGCTAGAAGAAGAATGGAGAGCTCGTCGAGCTCTTCGTCTAGGGGCTTGAGATCATTGACATTCTCGAGCTCATGCTGCAAGTATCTCGCAAGCGATATCCCTGAAGAATGTCAATGTTCGTGGTTCAAAGTTAAAGTTGGTCGTACTCGCTGCTGGGCACTGACCTGGACGCCTGCGTTGTTGCTCCCACGCATGGGCGGTAGGAGCATCCCATAACGCGTTGTGGCATGGCATCGGAACGCGAAGATACTTTGTTGGTATCATTGGTTCCAACTCCCAGAACATCGAGGCTTGGGAGTCTACCAGCTAGAGATTCAAAGATACGGCGTTAGTCTTTACCTTTAAACCTCTAGCAACTGTATTTCTAGAGCGGACCTTACCCATGCGAAATAAGCCAGCCGATTGCGAGATTCTGAGTGTATCCAGCCTGTCCACTCCACCGAGCCGCCTTGCACTGGTGGCTCCGGCACGAAGCAGCCAAGTTTGCGACACAGGGTAAACACGAGGGCCCGATTGGTATGGGCGTGTTGGATGTGCAGGTCATCTTCAGAGTACAATGTCCCAACTAGGCTTAGCAATGCAGCCTGGACGAGCCAGATCTGCGGCGTTGAATTCCGGAGCCGCTCAACCTAGGTGGACGTCAGCCGGTGCCTTTCCTCCATGGACGGTCCGGGTAGAGTGGGTCTGACCGCTATGACCACGGCTCTGCGGAGCAGCTCGTCGAGTGACTTGGAAATGTCCGTGCACGCCAGAGCTTGCGAGAAGCGAGACCCGATTGTGGCTGCGGCGAGGACTAGGATCCAGTTCTCCTCACTTGGGACGAGGCTTGGCACGTGGAGGAACGGAAACAGTGGATGGAACTCCTCAAAGTAAACCTGCATGAAGGAATTCAACACATCCAGGCTCGGCAGGGGCATGTCGGTGAAGCGTTGGAAGAGGTCGCCGTCGCAGTTGACCTTTTCGAACCAGTTCACGATGGCTTGGTAGGCTTCGGACGGTAGGCGCGGTATGTGTCCGTAGTCTTCAAACATCCACGCCCCGGCATCTCCCGAGTCCTGATCGGCTTTGTAGGATGTTCCAAGGTCATCTGGAAGTTCAAGTTGGATTTCATGAGAGCATCGAGGCGCTAATAAGTCGTAGATGGGCCCTGTACGGCTTGGCTTTGTTTCGTCATTGGACGAAAGGTCATTTACGGCCACCCCATTCTGAAGACACTGGGGCTGCGTTAGACTGCACTCCATAGGAGCCGTGCCATCAACCCAGATTGAGGGGTCGAATGGTTGATGCAGCCAAGTTGAGTCAGGCACGGGCGATGACTGTTGCTCATCTGCGTCAGCACCACGATCGACGCCAGCCATATCGAGCTGAGCAGGATCAAACGTCGCCGAAATAGATCCCTCAGATACGTCTGCGGACGCTGGAACTGCTGAGGGAACACAATCCTGTGCGCCTGGGCTCCGTTGTCTTTGGCTAGGGGGGACATGGCTCTCCGCATCGTGCACCTGCCCGACAGCGAAAGTCTCTCCTGCTGCAGACGGGCCTCCCGACTCCGTCGAAAGCGGAACACTGTAATTGCCCACCGCAGTGTTTATCGCAACAGCGGGCCGATCCTTTAACCGAGTCGTCGATGGATAGCTGCACGTCAGCTCCTTGGTCGCACAGCGCATGCAAGGGCTCTCCCCATCACACCTCTGCTTCGACGCCACACAGCTCCTACAGGCCTGAACGACCGAGCCTCTACGCAGTCGGCCCCCTTCGGACAACGCGTGGCGGGTGGTCGAGTCTCTGTGGATCAGCTCATGGCGCCGCAATGAGTCCCTACGGACGATTCAGTGGCAAGGAACAGACTGGGGTCGGGTGCGGTGGGAGGTACCTTCTCGAGAAGTGTGCCTGACATAGCGCGCAGTAGAATGGTTTAACTCCAAGGTGCTTGTTGACGTGTCTGGTGAGGTGCTCGGTGCGATCGAACTTGGCGGGGCAGATGTGGCAAGTAAGGGTCATTTGGTAGCAGCGGGGGAAGCCGGACCCGCCAGTCAAGTATCACTAACAGCGGCCTGTGCCCTCGGAAGATGCCTGTGATCTGTGGGTCGACGAAGTGAGCGGCACAAACTAGTAATAAGTAGGGCTATAGCAACACAGAGAAACGGGCGAGGTGGCTGTTTGGTAGCTCGCATGTGCTTGGTGCGGGGATGAGAAAGGAGATGTGGGGGCTTTTCTGCCGTTCTGTGTATCATGTAATAGCTGGCTGACCCACCTGACCCCAGCCTCCCCGCACATTCTCAAGGTCACCACCGATAAGCGTTAGCCCTTCCCCACAGAGTAATACTTGGCGAATCGACGGAGACCTTGCTTATCCACGTGGGTTGGTCTATGACGCTCTATGTATAACGACGGGTTAACACGGTCTATTTGTGTCCATAAGGACTGGTAGAGGGACCTACCGGAATTCGGCCGCGCAACGCTCGTGACCAGGGGAGAGCTAGGAGTCATTCTGCCTCATCTAGTTTAGAGACCGGCCCTCGTTATCCCCCAACTTCATCAGCCGGGCCATCACAATAGGGGCCCTGTCTAGGTCAGCGGAGGCAGAAATGACTGGCACACGGCAAAACCGTCAAGGCCTACTAGGGTGACAAGGGCAATAATACGAAGATAAGCAGGTTTATAAAGTACCTTTTTTCGCACCCATCATTCCTCTCAGTGGAACCCGGGGGCTAATTCCATAGCCGGCTCCAACAGCCGGTCCCACCCCCGCCACCGGGTCGTAGCATCTGAGCCGGGGTAGCCGACCGCCCAATCTGCTCGAAGCCGTGTTACAGGCCGAGAACCCGGGGTAAGCCACCCGGTCAAAGTCCGGGGGAGCCGGGGTAGTTAATTGCCCCGCTCGGGGCCGACTCACATGCCGACAGCCGGAGCACCTTGGACAAGGTCTCGGCCGTGCTGGGAGACTGGGTTGCAAAGCTGGAAGATAGTCGAAGTGACGGATTGGAAAAAAAGGCTGACGAAGTAAGACAGAATCGAAATCAAAGGCAAAGTAAGACGATATAAAATAAAATCACATAACAGCCGGGACGTAACCTGTGACATACCTAGAGATATAAGCCAATTGCGCTCATCCTGCCTTCCTCTCTTACTTCTGCAAGTGGAGGGCTTTAAGATGGAGAGGGTTGATATCACAGAGTGGGACAACCCTGTGCACCACCGGACGCACCAAATCGGACCCTACATGGCCCCGAGAGGGTTCTTATACGACGCTAGATATATATATAGCGGTGGTCACTGCCTACCTCGGTGACAAGCCCCCTGTCGACGCAGACTCTTCAATTTATTTCGCAACCCAAGCGATCCACGCCACCACACAGCTGGTAACTCCTAGTCCCCCAAGCCCGATCCACCGAACACTTCTCTCGACACCCAAGTTTACGAAATATACAATGGCGCAAACCTTGAGCGGAAAGGTTGCGGTTGTCTCTGGCAGCTCTGCTGGAATCGAGCTGGCTATTGCAAGGGAGCTCTCTGGTCGCGGTGCCTCGATTGTGATCAACTACCCTTTTCCATCACTCTCAGCCGAAGCAGCTACAGCGGTCCAGAGTCTTGATACCCAGGCGATCGCGGTATGCGCCGATTTGAGCACTACCGACGGTCCTAAACAGCTCATCGAAACTACAATCCGAGAGTTCGGCAAGGTCGACATCCTCGTCAACAACGCTGGCCGCGCGGTCCAGAAGCCTTTCCAGGAGCAATCGCTAGAGGACTGGGACGCGATGGTCAACTTGAACTGCCGGGGCACTTTCCTCCTAACACAGGCGGTTCTCCCCCACCTAAGCCCTTCGGACGGGCGCATTGTCAATATATGCTCCGCCGCTTCTCGGGCCCCGCCGCCACACCAGGCCATCTATGCTGGGACTAAAGGCATGGTTGACTCGTTCACTCGCGTCTGGGCCAAGGAGCTCCCGCGGAGGTTCGGCTGCACGGTAAACGCCGTTTCGCCGGGGCCGACGGAGACGCCGGCGATTCTCGGCACGGAGGACGCGACCATGGAGACTATCCGGCCTATTATCGACGCGACGCCGGTTGAGGGCCGCTTGGGAGCTCCCGAGGAGATTGCGTACGCCGTGGGGATTCTATGTGAGGAGCGGGCAAGATGGATCAATGGTGCCCACCTACACGTCAACGGAGGGCTGTTTGTGGAATAAGGATGCCAAGTGGATTAGACCGTTGTAGTATTGCATTTGAGACAAGCTTAGGATGCGTCCCCTTAATGGCAGTTTCCACTCCGATAACTAGTCACATTCCTAAAGTAGGAGCTCACCCGCATTAAAGAACAGGTATTAGGGATCGGCGTGCGGGACATCATCACCAATGCAAGGTAGCCCCGAAATCCCGATCTTTCGAGACTCAATACCGGTATCTACTGCTGCCACTACAAGCGGTTCGTCTCATCTCTTCGGAGCCGTACGCAGGTATTCGCCATGAGCAAGTTAACTGCATTCTTCAATACGGAGCCAAACGCTATAGACGGCGGACAGAAAAGGAAGAAACGAACAACGCACAACACTAGGGGTTCGCTAGTCGTCGCCAACCCAACTACTAGCCCAGCGCTCCCAAGTCTTTGTGGTCTAGGAGTCGTCTACGAAACCCGGGTTTTATTGAATGCTTAGAAGAACACCGTCTGACGTTTCCGCCGCTAAAACGGATGGCAACCATGAATTGATGTCACTACACAGGAGCTCATCTTAGTAAATGCATCCCATGAAATCAATTCCTGGGCAATAGGCTGCACGATCTAGAGTTAACAAACCTCTAAAGAGGACTAGGCTGGAGATTTAATGCTGCTGTACGGCCAGCCACAACAGTACCTATCCGATCGAGAGCCTTCTCAGTATAGACAGCCTTTATCTGCTTCCAGTACCGCCCGCATCGCCTCTCCAAATTCTCAACTGTGAGCCCCTTGAGATCAGCAGCAAAACGTTTGAGCTCATCAACGCATGCGACAGGCGCGCCTCAAGAGCCTGGCTGCCGGATGCATCACGAGCACGTCATTTTGCGAGCTGTCCAGGGGTTGGGAGGAGCCCGTCGACTTTGTCCGCCGAACGTTGGACGTTATCCGGGCCGTCAGTGGGGCTTGCTGGAGTTTTGTGAAGGCGCTTACAGGCTTTGAAGAAGGAATCTTTGGCGGCAAGGATGCTGGCTGCAAATTCCAGCACGCCAAATCACGCCATCGCGTTATCGCGTTATCGCGCTATCGCGCTATCGCGCTATCGCCCGACTAAGACCGGTAAATTTGCCGGCTAGGGGACATGGACTAAGACGCAGATTCTGCCGCGGACAAAAGGAGGTAAAACGGCCGTGGGCGTAAGCATCTTGAACATCTAGTATATCCTGCCTTAGGATAGCCTCGAATACAGCGTCTCCGCTGAAATTACTACACGCCGCGAGCCATTAACAGCCATGGGGTTCCGCCGGAGCGTCCTCGCCCAGATGATCATCTGCGGCACCATCGCACTCCTTGGCCCCGGTCTCTGGGTGCGTCCCCTTCTCGATAGGCACAGCATTCCCACATGCGCATGCTAACCGTGACAGAATGCGAACAACTCGTTAGGGGCCGGCGGCGCGCTGGAGCCGTACCTGGTATGGATTACCTGAGGCTCAACCAAGCATCTAGTCAGTGGACCTAACACGGTGCAGGTCAACGCGGGAAACTCGCTCGTCTTCGGCCTCATGGGCCTCTTCAGCGTCTTGTCCCCAATCTTCGTCAACTGGATCGGCGTCAAGAAGACGCTCATCGCCGGCTCCCTCGGCTGGTCCGTCTACAGCGCCGCGCTGTACCAGAACAACCGCTACGGCACCGAGTACGTTACTTTCCGCCCCTTCTCGGGCGGGATTGTGGGTTGCTGACGATGTTCTCTGCCAGGTGGTTCGTCATATTCGGGGCCGCCATCTGCGGTGTTAGTGCGGGATTGTATTGGGCCGCTGAGGGCGCCATCATTCTCTCCTACCCCGAGCACGCCAAGCGCGGCCGCTACCTCGCCCTCTGGCTCGCCTTCAAGAACAGCGGCCAAGTAAGTCCCCCCACATCATCCACATCATCCTCACCCACCCCTGAAGCTTCTCAAAAACCGAGTGGAGTCTGATTAAACAGCTCATCGGCGGCGCCATCAACCTCGGCCTCAACGCCACCAACTCCGCGGCCGGCAAAGTCTCCTACGTGACCATCCTTGTCTTCGTGGGCCTGCAGGCCGCCGCCGCGCCGCTCGGCTTCTTGCTTTCCCCGCCGGAGAAGACGGAGCGCGCGGATGGGTCGCGCATCGTCGTTGGCCAGAAGACGTCCGCGATGGAGCAGCTGCGGCGGCTGTGGGGCGCCGTCTCGACGAGGAAGATCGGGCTGCTGCTGCCGATTTTCTTTTCCAGCTGGTTCTACTGGGTGAGTTTTGGATTCACGGCTGGGTTTCATCCGGTGGATTTTACTTACGTCGTTGTCTTTGGCAGGGATACCTCTCGACGTATTTGACGCTATATTTCTCCGTCAGGGCGCGGGCGCTTGCATCCTTCCTATCAGCTGTCACTGGCACCCTGGCCTGTGTCCTGTTTGGCATCTTCCTCGACTCGAATCGTCTGTCTATCAAGGTAAGTTCCACCGGCCCCGATTACCTTCGCCTCCCCAGTCCCACTAACTAGCCACTTCAAGTCCCGCATCCGTTACGGCTTCGTCTTCTCAGCCGGCCTCTTCACCTTCCTCTGGATCTGGGTCATTATAGTCCAGCACGACTTCGAGGAGAACCCCCCGGAGGCCATCGACTGGACCTCGCCCGGCTTCGGCCGCGCATTTGGCGTGTACATCATGCTGCAGACGGCAGGGAACATGGTGCAGAACTACCTGTACTTCCTGATGGGGACGCTAGGCGACGGCACGCTGGAGCTAAGCCGGTCTTCGGGGCTCCTGCGCGGCGTGGAGAGTTGGGGGCAGTGCGCCTCGTTTGGAATCAGCAGCAGGTGTGTTCACTTGTAGTCCGGCATTGCGATTGCGGTGATGGCTAACGCTCTTTGTGTGCAGCAAGTTTTCGCCGCTCTACACTACTGTTATCAATGTGGTATTCTGGACTGTTAGTCTTGTCCCGGCCGCCTTTACCGTCTGGGGCGTAGAGGGGGTCAAGACCCATGAGGACAGCCAAGAGTCGGCCGGTGAGGACGTGGTGGGGGAACCCGTCAAGGATGAGAAGGATAGCGAGGCGCCTCGGGTTTAGCTATTAGGACACCCTTTTGACATGATCGGGCTAGGCTATTTTGAACTATTCCCCAAAGACCAAAGGGACAACAAGATCATAGCCGCTAGGTCGGCTGACAGGACCAGCTTCACGGCCCAGTGAGATACAAAAAGATCTACTATTCCAGAGTTCAAGGACCAAGAAATAATTGGGTGGTGCTATATGGGGTTCTGGTCGTGGTGTTCTTTGTTTCGGACAGAGACAAGCAATGGAAGTTCCGCGCATGAACAAAAGCCGAAAGGCCCAGCGCCGCACTAAACAAAGCTGGTGTTCCTCATTGGACATGTGTATCTTGGAGGAGAGGTTTAAACCTGACCCTTCCGGGCCCTCCGCAACGCAGGATACTCCTCGTCGCTTCTTCTGCATCGTCATTTATATGAAAAATTTGACGATTACAACGTCCAGTTGCCAACCGAAACCACTTAGACACCGTGGAAGCCAGCACTTCTCGGTCGCCACCGGCCATCAACGCCTCGGCGAAAGAGATTCGGGTCCTTTAATTTTCAGAAACCTACTTTCCGCAGTTCGACGATGACTCGAAGGTACGGTCTACCATGACCGCTATATCTCTGCGCAAGACTCCGCCCAAATATATGATTGGAGGATCAGCTCGCGAACCGATGTGTCGATGAGTGGGTGGCGGGAGCGGCGGGGCGTCTTGCTGGGGAGCATATTACGGCTGCGAGGTATTATGCGCTGGGGATGCTGGCGGAGGAGGCGTTGGGGCTTGTGCCGCAGCGTTCTAGCGTGGGCGGCGAGGTGTTTGCGGTGAAGGGGTTTGGGGCGGGGGTTGTTCTCAGGGGCGAAAAGCGTCGGCGCTCCTTGGTGGGTGCTTGTGGGATTGGGGTGGGGGAGTTCCTATCTTGGGATACGCGCTGAGATGAGATTGAGATTGTGTGAGGGGGAATCGGGGTTTGGTGGTGTAAGACTTTCGGGCGGGCCTGGGCAAGGTGTAGTCTAGCTGGCGTTATTCAGGGATAGAAGGATGGGGGTGAGACAGACAATCTCAATCGTTTCGGCTTCTCACAAAAGAGAGGGCTCAAGTTCATCGTCAACACTACCTAAGCACCTAATCTAGTCTGATTGTGCAAATCATAATGTGTACACCAACCTGGCTATGGTGAGCCGCTGTTCCACGAGAAACACCGGACCCTATCTCTTCAAGATCTTCCAGAACCCCTTGTCAAAAATCGCACTCTTCACTGACCCGACCTTGCTCCGATTAACACACCCGCTCCCACTACCATTCCGGCGCCCCGGTGGTCCGGCATCACCGTCCTCTTACCCCATCTCCCCCTTCCCAGGCCGCTCGTATCCCTAGCACTCCATCACCTTATCCCCCGCCGGCGCCGAAACCTCATACTCCAACCCCAATCTCACGCCCTTGCCTGCCTTGAGCGTAACGCCCCACTCCACCTCGCCCTCCTTCCTCAGTGATGCGACCGCCGTCCCCCAGTCCTCGTTCTCCGCGCCCGATGTCGGGACGCCAGTTGACACACCGCCCGAGGTACCCATTCCCCTAGGAGTGAGGACATCGACGCGCAGCTTTTCGTCTTCTGAAACGGGGACCTGGTCTAGGACGTAGATAATCGCGTCACCGCCCGCGGCGCGGGTGTTTACAAGCGTCACGGCGCGGACGTACACTGCGCCGTCCTCTTTGGACAGGAAGCCGGAGGTGGACCGACGGACTTCGGGCCTGGGGTACGTCACCCGGAGGTCAGGGTCAATGCCCAGGCTGAGGAAGAACGAGTCGCCCGCTGAGCAACGCGGGAGCGACGTGCGGCCCAGGAACGAGCCGTCGAGCGTCAATCCCGCGGGACCCCGGGGGAGCGCGAGGCGGGACGCGTTGCGGAGGCGGGCCTTGAGGTAGGCGACTGGCTTGTACTTTGCCACCACGGTGTGAGAGAAGACGATGTTGGGGAGGGGGATGCGCGCTATGCGCTGCTTCATGGCGCGGGGTCTTGGCGCGAGGGTCTTGAGGCCGGGGAGGTCGTACGTCGTGGTCAGGCCCGTCTCTTCCATCGCCGAGTCCTGGAAGTCTAGCTCCGGGAGCGCCTCGAGTACCGTAGCTACGCTCTCCGCCCCGTAGTCCATCTCCTCGGTGACGACGTCACTCTCTTCCCGCCTGGCGACCCGGAGCGAATCGAGCCGCTGGCCCCTCTCGGTCACCCGGTTCAGCATCACCTTTTTCTGCACGTACTCCGCCTGCGCCTTCTGCACCTTTTCCACCCCCTGTCTCACCTGTAGGGCAGACTGCACCACCTCGCCTTCCTTCTGCACGCCGAACAGGTGCGAGCGCGGCTTTTGTTGCTTCTCCTTTTGTTGGCGCTGGACTTCCCACTGCATCTGGTACGTCTCCTCGTCCCTGCTGGCCACCACGCCGCCGACGGACATACCGAAGCTGCCGTGCCGCCCGCTGAGCTTGATGCGCCAGGGAGAGAGGGTGGGGAGCGCGTCGTCAAGGCCGGAGAATGTGGTCTGCGAGGTAGAGAGGGTGACGTGCGCGGAGGACCAGGTCTCGGAGGTGGTGTTTGTGAGGCGTGCCTCGTAGGTTAGGGTTGCGGAGGAGGTGGTTGTTGAGAGCTGGAGGTCGTACGTGGGGGACCAGAAGGCCGATGAGGTGACGTATGTGAGGAGGAGGTCGCACTTTGTGTCTGGGTTTGAGGGACCCGCTTCCTTTCCGGGGGTCGGAGGGGCGTCCCTGGGGATTTGCACGCCGGTATCGCTGGAGATGGAGCCCCGGCGCGAAGAAATCGGGGTGTACGCCGTCGCATCGAGTGACACGGTAACAGCATAAACGTACTTTGGCCAAAAGTCCTCGCGCTCCCGCCGAACGCGCGCTCTCTCCTCGGCCCTCACACCCCGCTTCGTCTCCCTGACCCGCCTCCTCGCCTCCCTCTCCACCCGCCTCTTCTGCCTTTCCCTATCAAACCCCCTCCGCTCCCTCACCTCGCACTTCTGCAGCTTCTCGTGCTCGCGCCGGAGCTTGGAGACGCGCTTTTCCAGGTCGCGTTTCGTGGCGAGGCCCGCCTGTCTGTCCTCGAAGACCTTCTCGCGCACGGCGCGGTATGTCGAGAGGACGTCGTGGACGTCGAGGTTGCGCTGGTCAGTGAAGACGGCGGCGTGCGCGTTGAGGATGGAGAGCATGCTGTTCGCGCTGTCGATGCGCTCATCTGCCTTTGTGATGTCGTCGACTATGGCTGTGATCTTAGCGTACGCGCGCTCGAGGGTCTCGGCCTGGCTGAACTTGGGGTCCTCATCGTCTGACTCGGAGTCGGACTCGTAGTCCGAGAGCTCCGAGGGCGGGTAGACCTCGTCAAAGATGTCGGCATTAGGAAGGAGCTCGACGGCAATGTCGGTGATGGTGGCGGAGGCGGCGCCTTCGACTTTTACCGAGTCCTCGTCGATTGTTGGTGTGAGGCCGACGATGCAGATCTCGTTTGCGCCGGGCTGCGTGTGTTAGTGTGGTGGAGGGCGGTGGGTGGCTCGTCGTGCTGCGCGAGAGAGGGGGTGCGGATGAAGAGGGGTCTCACTGCGAGATGCACGTCCTTGAGCTCGCGGACGATTTGGGCGCGCGAGGGGAAGAGGGTCACTGACTTGGTGCCCAGATCGCGCAGGTTGAATTCCTGCTTCGTGGCGTCCATGGTGTAGGTCGGATTGGGCTTGATTGCGGAAGCTGCGGCAAACAAAACTGGGTGGAGCTGAAGAGTTTGGGGTGTTACACGGGGTGCATCATGGTCCTATTTATATGTTGTAGGATTGCAGGCAGTAGCATCCTGGTTGTCGTGTAATCCGAATCGGTGCTTTCCCCGCGTTAGCCTGATCCTTCGCCTGAGGAATTGATGTCCATTTTTCTCCAATGAGCCCCTCGCATGGAATCCATGTCCTCAAAGCGGGATCGTACTACGGTTAGGGCGGGAATCGTAATCCTTGGCGTTGGCACTGGGGGCCCTTCGTCCTCCCCTTCGTTTGTAAGAACGGTAAAATCGCCGGTGGTTTCACTCCCCCGAGCGTGTCCGTGTTGCTCACCATTTCTTCCGTTCTCCCGTCATTCGTCCACAATCTGTCTAGACGAGGCTTGCCTTCCTCCTAATTTGAAATCCTGTGCCGGATATCCTCTTCTGAGCGCCGGAGAACAAACACGAGATGAATGCATCAGTGACCACCTCAAAGGAACAAGCAAGCGGTGACAGGATACATACACAGGTCCAACGTTCTTCATGGAACCCGCGGTGCTGGGAGATGTGGGGGACAATGCTCCTCGCCCATCTGGAGGCGACTGAACACAGCGCCGGGCCCAAAGCGGCTTGCCCATCGCACAAGTGCGACTTCAGCGGTGCAAAAGAAAGGTAACGTCTGGCAAACACCACTCCTGGTCATAACCAGGCGACTTATCTTCCTCCACGGAATAAAGTCGAAGCGGGCCGGCTTCAGTATCGCCAGTCATCCGTCCCCCTCCCAGACCGTGAATAATGCGGAGAAGCGACACCGGCTAGATCTCATCGGACAACTTTTAAGGGGGTCCGAACCATGTACAGACCGCCGCCCTGGGTCCCAGAGCCGGGATGCCGCCATGACCACCACCGACCCATCCCCCCGGCTCCGAGCTGCCCGCGCCCGGAGGAGCTATGTCACTGTCCCCACGCTCAGCCCTACGCCCCGGCGGGCCACCCCGTCCAGGTCAACAACCACATCCACGCCTATCCGCCGGCCACTCACGATTCCGGCCACGACCGCCCAGCAGCCCCGAGCGGTCATGCTCAGACAACTTACCATCACGGCACCCACTACCACGGCGCCTACCCTCCCGTCACGCACCGCCACGCCCTCAACCACCCCAGAGCCTCCGTTGCACCCCGTCGCAACCTCACGACAATCATCCTCCCCGCCCGCCGTTTCCTAGTCAGCACCCCCCTACTCTCCCACCTCCTGCCCCGCACAACCGCAACCCCCACCCCGCTCTCTCCGCTCTCCCTCCTCGGCCCGTTGATCCCCACTCGCTTCCCCCCCGAGCTCTTTCCAGAACCCCTCCGGCCCCTCACCGACGCCCTGACCCTGCTCTTTGAGAGGCTGGAGCGCATCTCCCGCGAGGAGAGCACCGAGCACGCCTTCTTTGATGGGTTGGAGTTCAGGCTAGATAATGCTAGGGACCAGCTCCGGGTGATAGAGGAGACGTTCCGCGTGGCGTTTGCGCTGTGCGTTGCGCTTGATTTGGATGCCGGAATGGGCTGCGCGCCGGAGCTGGCGGGGCATCTAGGGCGGTTTCTGCTGGGCCTGCTGCCGAGGTTGTATGTCCTGGGAAACGCGTCGAGCCGGGCGGTCTGCGCTGTTATGCTGGGGTATGCAAAGGTGTTTCGGAGCACGGGGGAGTGTATGAGTCTGCTGAGGGGGCTTTGGGACGGGTTAGATGGCGGGGAGAGGGCGTTCGTTGTGTCGGCGCTGAGGAGCGCGATCGTGGGGCCGGGGCCAGGGTCGAATGCGCGGCGGATGTGGGGAGCGCTGGGCGAGTTGGGGTTGCTGTGATTGACGGTTTCTTGTTCTCTTTTTGTGGCGTTTGATTTCCTTGGCTTGTTTTTTAGCGGGAGGAATTCAGTTAGCAAAAAACGTACAATACGTTGCGAATAACAACAGAGAAGAATAAAACCAACGCCGAGGGATTCCGGGCCGTCCGGATGCCGGCCCGGAGCATGCCGCGAAGACGGAATGGCCCACACCACTTGGCTTCCCCTTCGTTTTGAGATTCTTCTTCCTGGAACCACGAGCGGTGCCCAGGGCCTCGGGTCTGGCCGCCATGCATATCCGCGAGCGAATGACGCCCCGGATGCGCGCGGGAGGTCCCACAGCTAGCCGCTGCAGGGTGATGCAAGAGGGCAGCGCTGCGCCAGTGGAAATCCCAGCCACCCGAATATCGCCGTATGCCCTTTGCCGCTGTCCACCGCAACCTCGACTCGTCGGATTGTCTGTCTTACCCGATCTTCCATCCGGAACACTCCATACATCGATTACCATTGTCTCCAGGCTTCTGTTAGGCCTCGCACCGCCAACGCATCGCCTGCGGACCTGCGAACCCGGGCTTCGAGCAGACCCACACCGACTGCCGCCGCCGCCGCCATGTCCCGAATCCAAACAACGCACTCCCCGCGGCCCGACGAATTCTCCATGTCCGGCGCCCTCGCCGACGCCTCCCCGCAGCCAATGCCGCCCGGCACGGAAACGATGGCCGGCCCCGCCGCCTACGACACGCGGCCGCCGCCCTCGCCCTACGACCGGCCCCCGCCGTCCTCCTTCGACAACCGGCCCCCGCCCTCATCCTTCGATAACCGCCCTCCGCCGTCGTCTTTTGACAACCGGCCCGCGCCGTCGCCCTACACCGGCACGGACCCCTTCCGCCCGCAGCGCGCTTCGCAGCACCCCAGTGACCTTCTCGCGCCGCCCCCGCCCATGACGCCCATGCTCTCCACTCCCGCGCCGGACCTGAAGACTGCGAGGGTGACGTCGCACGCGGCGGTTAGGGAGCTGCTGGATCTAGTAAAGAGAAGGGAGGGGGCGCCACCGGGGAGCACGATTAGCGCGGATATCGATTTTAAGATACGGGCGCAGGGTGCGGTTGTGCTGGGAGATCTGCGGATGTTGAGGGGGGAGCTGAAGGAGGTTGCGAGGGGGAGGGAGGGGCATCGGTGGAGGAAGTGGATCATCGGCGGTGCAGTGTGAGTTGTTCCTTTTCTTTCCACCACTTCTCGGGGACCTGCCGCTATTCTCAAGGTCCTTCTGGACTACGTGAGTGGGTGCCATTTGCTGACCGGAGCAGAGCCACCTTCATTCCCGCCGTCAAGGCCCTCTTCCGCCGCGTCGTCCCGCCGCCGTCTTCCACAGACGACTCGCGCCAAGCCTCCAACGACACAGAGTACGCCTTCCGCCGCTCAAAGTCGCTCCTCTCCCGCATCCGGGCGTCGGTCCTCGGCCGCGGGGGCCTGCTCGCGGGCCTCACATTCTTCGTCTTTGCCGCGCTGTACGTGTTCCAGAACGAGGTCGCGCTACGGGTGGCGAGGACGCTGTCGCGGAGGGTGAGGAAGGTCGTGGGAAAGGTGGAGAGGGGGGGTTATGAGGTTGACGAGAAGGACTTGGGGGCGCTGGAGGGGTGGAGGTGGAGGGTTTTGCTGTGGGGTTGATCGGATGAGAGGTGAGATGCGTGGTGGTGTCGTGGGAAAAAGGAAACAGAGAGATGCAGAGATTCGAAGACGGAAAGATACATGTAGGGGTATTGGGGCCAGATGGCTCCTTCCTTTTGGGCGTTGGTCTGGCATTATCACGAGACTTTTGACTTTTGGCATTGAGTGTGGTTCAATAAGCGGTCGAGTCTTATTGAGACTCAGGGCGCCCATTGACTTTGGAGCAGCTGTGCCCCCTGTGTGACTGCCTGTGCAGAGGGGCTCGTTTATTTACACTGTGCATTGCAGCAGGCATCCGGCCCTGGGTTAGTGGTCTAGGCAGAGTGAACACTGTGTGTTTGTGTGAAAAAGAGGGCACACTGGTCCTCCATCAGCCAGAGCTCCTCGCAATTGTCGTGCCTTCCCTCAGGATCTCAAAGACACTTCAAAGCTGTCAATAACGCTCAATAACCCGCGCTCCACCCCGTTCCTGGGGATCACAGCTACATCCCGCCACAAGTACCTCCCTCACGAAACTCTTCCCATGCCGCACCCTCTCCATTCCACCATTCCACAAACACACTTCGCCAAGAACAAACAAGCATGCCGCCCGTTAAGCGCACCCACTCGGAGATGAGCGGGGATGCCTCCGCGGCCCCGGACCCGAAGAACGCAAGGGCGCGACCCGAGCGCCCGGGTCCCGGCGTTGGCGCCGACGAGTACTTTCATAACCTCTACAGGTCCGAGATTGACTTTCGAGGACTGGCGCGCGATGATCCCGCCTTTGCGAAGCTGTAGGGACTCACCCCGTCTCATGTCCCTCGGCTTGGGTTCGTTGCTAATGAAGAAAACGCAGGCTGAAGAGGGGACACCTCGATTTCACAGACCCCGGCTCGGTGGTACAGCTTACGAAGACGCTGCTGAAGGTTGACTATGGGCTGGAGATTGAGCTGCCGCCTGACCGGCTCTGTCCGCCGGTGAGTCTCATCCCCATCGAATCTTACAGTCATGATGCTAACGGAAGGCCAGGTCCCGAACCGTCATAATTACATCCTCTGGCTCAAGGGCCTGATGGACTCCACCTCGTACGAGGAGCCGGATAAGAGGAAGGTCCGCGGCGTCGACGTCGGGACGGGCGCGAGCTGCATCTACCCGCTCCTCGGGTGCGCACAGCGGAACTGGGAGTTCATCGCCACTGGTACGCCCTTCCCTCCATCTTACCCATCACCGATCTCATTATATTGACGCCCCCAGACATCGACGAGACGAGCCTCGCCTACGCAAGGGGCAACATCGCCCGGAACAACCTCTCCGAAAAAGTCACCCTCGTCCACCGCGACCCCTCTTCCGCGCTCATCCCGCTCGACGACCTCGGGATCCAGTCGGCGGACTTTGTCATGACCAACCCGCCCTTCTACGAGTCGGCTTCGGAGCTCGAGGCCCTGGCACTCAAAAAGGCGCGCCCGCCCCTGACTGCCTGCACGGGGAGCCCAGGCGAGATGGTCACCCCCGGCGGCGAGGTCGGCTTCGCGCGCCGCCTCCTCACCGAGTCCCTCACCCTCCGGGATAGGGTGGGCTGGTACTCTACCATGCTGGGGAAGCACGTGAGCCTCGAGGCCGTGGTTCTCATGCTCCGGGAGGAGGGAATCGACAACTTTGCCGTCACGGAGTTCGTCCAGGGGACTAAGACGCGGCGGTGGGCTGTCGCATGGAGCTTTGGAGATATGAGGCCTGAGGGGGATGTTGCGAGGGGGATGGCTGAGGTGGCGTGGGCGAAGGTCCTCCCTGCGCGCACGGAGTTTGAGGTCGCGGAGAGGAAGGGGACGGGTCCGGCCGGGGCGGAGGGAATGGGAAGGTTTGTTGACGGGGTAATGAAGGGGTTGAGGATGGAGTGGGAGTGGGATGCGGAGAGTCTCACTGGACTGGGCCTCGCGGCGGAGAATGTCTGGGGGAGGGCGTGGAGACGACGTCAGGAGCGCATCGCGAGGGGAGATGAGGATCCCCCGGAGGAGAACAAGGAATCCGTCGTGGCGATTGGGTTCCGCGTCTCGGTCGTTGTCCGGGACGACGGGTACAGGGTCGTGCTCCGCTGGGCGCAAGGGCGGGACGCGGCGCTCGCCAACAGCCTCGTGTCGTTCCTGAAGGGGAGGGTGGAGAAGTTCCGCGGCGTGGAGGGGGTGGAGATGTACGTTGTGGAGTAGGATTGTTTGATACCCCTGGATGATTATTGAGCTTCTATTCCTTTTTGTGTCTCTTTCCGGACGTTCTTCTCCTTGACTAATGTTCTTTCTGCTTTACCGATTTATTGTTGGGTTTGTTGACGCCGTAGAAACCCGCGCGAGACATTGTTCGGATCGGAGAGACGCTGTCAGACATTTCCCACATTTGGAAACGATGCCAGCTGGCATATGCCGTGATACGCGGCCGCTCCCGCCGACCCTTCTGATGGGTTCGGGAGTTCACACGCCGTGCGGAGCAGCCTCCGTCGAGACATTTGAGGTAGGTGGCGTCGAATGACACCTCGTCGCCCCCGATATCCAGGGGTAAGCCGGTCCATCTACCTCCACTTTGCTTTCTTTTTCGGCGACATCTTCCGTGTCGGAGTGAGTCCCCGCGTGACACGCCGTTTCCCGGCGCAAATGAGACTACGGTCCTTCAGAAATCGCCTTCTCGCAATTGCCCGTTGGCTCACGGGGCTCCAGCGCTAAAATCGGGATCGGCGGTCGAGCAGCGACACTGGGTTACACCGCGTCCGCACCCCACGCTCCGATCGGGACAATCCGCCGCGATAGCCTTCGAGATGCAGGGGTCGAGGGGTGCCGGCCGGGCCGGGGAGAGACCAAAGTTCCGGAGATGGGGCCGAGGGGCGCTTTCCCGGATTGGAAGGAGGCGTTTGGGATATAAGCGAGCTGGAATGGCTTTGGAAGGTCTATGGGGGGGTCCTTTTGCGAGGGTCGTGGTGCTGGCGGGGGCGCTCATGCGCGCATGAGTCGTGATAATATCGAGGGGGGTGTCTTGGGATTGGGACCTTCCGACACGGGGATCTTCGCCGCGACTGGTCTCATTGAAGGAGATGGTGCTCTAGGGCGTGATGATGGGGTTGATGAGGTATATAAGACCCCCTTGGACCCCTGGAATGCCCATCATCAACTGCTCAGCAGCCTGCCTCTTCCTCCAGCCTCCCCAGCGCGTCTAACACCGACTCGTCGTCTCGTACATAATGCTCCCCCAGCTCACCCTCGCCCTCGGGCTCGCCAGCCTCGCGTTCGCCCGCAACGGCACCGAGGCGGCCCGCGGCCGTTGCGGAGCCCCGGACCCGTCCGACGCGCAGATCAAGGCGGCGGCCGAGTTCGCGGAGCTAGAGACCGACAGGGGCGCTTTACGGACCGAGCCGGTCACTATCAACACGTACTTCCATATCGTGGCCGCGTCCGAGAGCGAGGCGGACGGGAACCTCTCTGTAAGTCTCACT
>JAGFNX010000073.1:0-101893 GCA_017657125.1 Scopulariopsis brevicaulis | reverse complement strand
GAATGAATGTGGGAGGGAGGCCCAAAAGGTGGGGCGTCTACAGCGTAGGCCACTGAGTCGACGTGTGTTCGACATGTATATGGGAAAACTAATGATCATTAAGGTGACTGCTGCTATGTGGGACAATAATGATGGCGATGATGGTGATAGAGATGACTGCTGTAACCGTAAAGCGATGCAGTCAGCGGACTAAATACTACGGCTCCGGTGCAGAGGCTCATGTGGCCAAACAGGGAGCACCAAGAGCCCCATGGCAGGCGAACCTAGCTGCCCGCCAAAAGTGACAACGGCCTTTGACAGACACCGCCGGTTAGGGTCAACGGCATGTTCAAAGGGTCTCAATGGCCAAAGGGCAGCAAACCAAGTCTGCCTGCAGCTGAAACCTTAAAAAACTGCAATCAGGGAGACTAAAACTGCCGCTGCTGTTGTTCAATGGATTATGTGGCTACCGCGGAGGCACCAATGGCCCATTGGAAGCCGGTCCCAGTCACTAAGAAGAAGGGCCAAAGGACCCTGAAGCAGCTCGGACGGTCCTTGACGGCTTGGCCCAACCGCATGTCTAAGGCTCAATGGGCCCATACAAAAGCCACCAGAAGGCAATCCAGCTGTCCACACTATGTGATCACCTGAGACAATATATGACTATCTTGATAGGCCCTTTATTAGCATTCAGAGCCTTGGATTGGTACTATTTGATCAAGGAGAGTGGGGTCTACGAGCTTCGGGCTGTAGGTTAAGCAGCGTAAGTTGCAAACAAGGCCAGGTCCACAGGGGACTGTAAGCCTAGGCCATCAATATTACTTAATTTTGCCTATAGTTGGTCGCTGAAGCACAAAGCTCGTCTAATAGCAGTCTTGGAAAATGCAGGGTACCTCATCTCCCCTGCCACGGTATCTCTCTGCTCCTATCGTTGCCCATTTCCCTACGACCGGCCACCTGGCTACTGAGGCTTGTTATATCCTTTTATGGAGTTAGTAATCATGGTTCGGTGGTGTAGTTGGTTATCACGCTTGTCTAACATTCAGTTCGGATGCTGGACACAAGAGGTCCCCGGATCGAGCCCGGGCCGAATCATTTTTTGCCACTTCCTATTTTTTTTTGGCCTGTAGTAAATGAATCTAATTGTTCTTCATGAAAGCCACCCAGTTGGGCCGCACCCTCACAGCTAGCGAGGAGACAAGCTCAAAATTCGTTACCGCGATTCAAGACCTCGATAATATAACGCCAATAACATGCTCCTCCCCGCCCGGCACAATCTGCGCAGACACGGATCTCCCGTCGGCCATGCCCAACCGGGTATTCCGTGAAGGTGCAGAAGAGGTGGCGGACCTGGACACCCCAAGCATGAAGTCGTGCGACCCTCCCGCGGACGGCTTATGCGGCCCGAGAACCAGTCCCATAGTGGCGGTGCGCTCCGAGGGCAGGATGGTAAGGACAAGGCAGAAGGTGTCCCCGGAATCGGGAAGCTTGAATAGAAGCTTCGAGGTGGCACCTCCTCCACCACCCACGTTGACCGTTGGAACGAGCATAGTCATCGTGCCCGTCTTGCTCACATGCCACGAGCTCTGAGGCCACGCCTCTACAAACTGAACTCCGGTCAGTGGCCCCGTTGGGCCCCTGATATGACACTTTAGTGGCCTGTCACCCGCTTTGCCCGTCTGGTCGTGTTTGGCGAGATATATCGACCTCATGGAGTTATTCCACACGTCGTGGTCGCGGGTGGGAATCACGACGGGTGAACCGGGCAATCGGCGGTACGTGGCTGAGCGCAGTCCGTCGGGCTGAACCCTAATCCCGATGCGGGAAGAGACGTCGCGCGCATCTGAGCAGGAAAGCAGCGCAATCTTGCGCCCCGGCTCTTCCGCGAGCTCAATGATTGGGAGGGTTATCTGGAGCCCCTTGTTCGTAAGCGCGTAAGGTCCGGTCCGGTCCGGGAGACACTCCACGCCCGCGCTGTCCCGGAACTGCCCCGGATGCCTCGCAAGAGCACCAACACCCTGCACCCCCTCCGCCGCCCCGCTCGCGTCCCACGCAAAGACACTCTGGTCATCCGAGTCCTTGATGATCTCCTCCTGCAGCCGGACGAAGGCGCGCTCGCCCTCGCCGTAGAGCATCGGCATACTCACGTCGAATATGCCAAGCAGGCAGTACGCGAGGTCCTCGGGCCGGGTGGTGACTCTGCCCGCCATCCAGGAGAAGCGCTGCGCGACGGTCGCAAAGGGCCACTCGCCCGACAGGACGATTTCCCCGGCGATGTTCGTCCTGCGGGAGATGCGCTGTACGAGGCTTTCCTTGCTGCCGATCCAGTCCCATTGCCGGTCAAAGAAGTGGACAACCCGGGGCGCGAGGAGTTCCTGCAGCGTCCAACCCCTCGTAAACCACCTCGACGCTTCAAAGTCCTCGCCGACGCCCCCGTCGGCCTCGGCGCTGGCTTCCACGTCCTCCAACAAGGCAAAGCAGCATACAGCCTCCCGGTACCACCGGAACATGGAATTAATTGCCTCGCTCAGCTCAGCGCTGCTGGTCTTGTCGATGCAGCACGTGTCAACCCAGACGTGGCTGACCGGCTCGCCAAGAAGTTCCGGATTCGCAACCACGGCTGTTAGGCGGTCTTGTCAGGTCCACAGTTCTGTGCGAGCTTCGTGTGTGTGGCCAGTTGGCACAGGAGCACCTACCATTGCGGAAGCGCGTAATCTTTTGCCAGCCGCGCCTTGAGGCGAGGGCTTCACGGGTAAGGTCAAGGTCCTGGAGGGTGACTTCGCCTGGGTGCCATGTGTGCGACAGGATGGCGTATGGGGGCGTCGTGGAGGCGTTGACGAATGTCTCGAGCTCGAGGGTTTCGATACGGAGAAGGCGCATCGTGATGGGGTACCTCGAGGCCTCGAGTGTATGTGACAAGCCGTGCGTTGGTTGTAGGCGGGTGGGGTAATACGAGGGAGCTTTTTCATTGAGGGAATTCGGGCGTATGGTTTACCCGTCATATTATGCACCTTTTTTTTTTTTTTTACCAAGATCGCGACCAATGCGCCGCCGGCTGAGTTCTCCCGCTTTCTCCCTCATCCAGCTCCTGTAATACCGGGAAGCCTGGCACTTGTTACAGTAGTTCCGCCACCATCCCCCCACATCATTTGTCCCGAGGAGACTCATAGGAGGACCGAAATCGCAAAGTCTTCCTTTTTCCCACTCGAAGGATACCCCCGCAACTCCCGCAGGTCCTAACGACACGACACCGTTACTAGCGCCTGGTAGTTGCCGCGGCCCTCGACCCCGCTCTTTGCCTCGCAGTTTCTCACGGGTTCCATTTCTATCCCACGTGGCTTTATCACCAACTACTTTTGGATTTTGATCTTACTGGGATATTTCGACATGGGAAAGATTGAGGCATCGTGCCACTGTGGTGGCGTCTCACTCCCCGTCACACCAAGACCCGGCGCCAACGGCACCGCCGACATCAACATCTGCCACTGCGCCAGCTGTCGTCACGTCACCGGGGAGCTCATCGTATCTTACCTTCCCATCCAAACGATTAGCTCCTCGGATCTCGGCAGCACGTCGGAATATGTCACCGGAGACGGGTGGACGCGACATTTCTGTTCCGTCTGCGGCTGCCACGTCTTTCGATCACGGGGCGTGGAGGGAGCCCAGCAGTGGGAGGCGGCCACGGGGGCCCTAGTCGGACGGTCGGGTGACGATAACGAAGACGATGCTGGCCCGAGGATTAGGTATAAGAGCCATGTCGGAGTGTCTTCTACAAGGGACGGCGGAGGTTCTGTCTGGCTTCCCGAGGTTGGGGGTCGCGCGCTGGAGATTCAAGACACGGAGCAACATAGCACGGACGACACCCTCAACCGCCCATTTCCGACCCCAGAAGACACCCTTCCGGCGTCCTGCGACTGTGGCGCCGTTTCCTTCCACATCACCCGCCCCGACAGGGCCAGCCACCTCCCACACTCCCCCTTCCCAGATCTAACGCACCCCTACTTTACCACCGACCCCTCCATCGCGGCAAACCCATCAGACGTAAAGTGGTGGCTCCGTCCCGGGGGGAAATACCTCGCCGGCACCTGCGCCTGTCGTACCTGCCGCCTCGTCTCCGGCTTCGAGATTCAAGCCTGGGCTTTTGTCCCCGTCTCGAACATTTACTTCCACGTTCCCTCCGGTGAAGCCAAGGGCACGGCCGTTGTTCCGCTTGACTTTGACAGCCTTCCGGCCGGGGTGCTAAGAAGCTACCAATCCTCACCGGACGTAGCGAGGGAGTTCTGCGGGGGGTGCGGCGCCACGGTGTTCTGGCGGGGTATGTTCCGGTCGGAGCTAGTAGATGTCAGCGTGGGGCTTCTTCGAGATCAGGGGGCGAGGGCGCAGGGGTGGTTGGAGTGGTGGAGGGACAGGGTGAGTTTTTCCGAGGAGGCGGAGATGGGGCGGGTTGGAAGCGAGGCAGAGAGAGCTAGGGACCTCGTTGATGCACTGGAGAGGGGACTAAAGGGGTAGGAACAGGCGTAGTGTATTTCTAGATATCTGCTAAACATCGATGCCGATATTTGGTCGATTCCTCCGGTATCCGTCTCAAATGAACCGCTGTACGTTTCCGACCATACCCCGGACGTCGTGTCAACGGGAACAGGGTATTTAAACAACGCGTAGATCCAATGATAAATTGTCGGGGAGGGAGGAGTGGAAACCCCCGCAACTGAAGCCCAGAATATAAATGAGATTAGCAGCCGCTCAGCCCCCTTACCCCTTAACTGCCTTCAACAGCCAATCTAAAAAGGCGAATGAAATAAAACGACGAGACGGAAAACGAATATATGCCAAACGAATAACCCTAGTTCATTTAGAAATAAAGTCCAGTAGTAGCAGCCAAAAGAATGAGACGAGACTCCCATCGCGTCCTTGAACTAGCGGCACTTGCGCGCAAAGCTAGTCAAGGCCACCCCAACATACCAATTCCACTGAGAAGACCTCAATAGTCTGAAACCTCGAGTCCTAGGCATCTTTAAGAAATAGGAACAGGCAAGAAACTCAAGATTTGTGATATTTCCTCTTTCCATCCTTCCGAGACCTTCCGCAACCACTGAGCTGATGGCGCGGTGGAAGAAACGATGAGACGAGGCGGCGAAAGCAACCCCTGCGTCTTCAATGCATTCGTTCTAATAATTGACGTTTTTTTTAAAAGTCTACTTAATAGTCTCGGTTAAGGCGAATATATTTCAATCCAACACGCTCTAGCACAGTGCTTCGAGGGCCGAGTCAGGTCATTATCCCGTATAATCAGCTGGTACGTTGCCCAGTAATCCCATCCGTCACAAGCTCAGTAAATGCGTCATAATCTTGCGAAGTCAACTGATCGACGGACGCAATCTATGTCTGATACCCTAGCGTATGATACTGCAACGTGATCTCTTCAGAGCAACCCGCGATTCCTGGCCCGTCCGCTGCCTGCGCGTACCCAAAGCCAACCTCAACCCTCGCTAGTCTTGACCGACACGCTGCATCCCTCTCCGTTCGTCCATGCAAAGCAGCTCTCGCAGCGGTAAATAACCTCGTACCGCGTATCGTTGAAGAAAGAGCTCATCCGAGTTATGGTGCTGTTACCCTGACACACATTGGGTATAAAGTAGTCCGTCGCCCAGTGGAAGGATGTGAGGACCTCGCTGTCGAAGGGCTGGACAATGAGGAGTAGGCGGCGGACCATGTGGCCACCGTGGGCGATCCAAGGACGAACATGATCGGCAACAATGACATTTCTCGAAATGCTGGGACTCTTAAATAATGCTGAAGTTACCGTGGATGGGGTTGTTAGCCGCGGGACGGAACGAGTATTCGAGACGGAGCAAAGTAGTACAGTGAGAAACGTGTATGGAAAGACCATGATGTTATAGTGTTATATAGTATGAGTCAATGATCGAGCTTGGAATGCAATGTTATCTGGAATTATTATTAAAAAGCCTTCCGTGCTCAGCAGCTCGTCTCCACGTTCGACACATGCGGGGACTTTGGATGTATTGCCGACTACCAAAGTCTACCGGCCCCAGCCACGGGTGACACATAATACCACCGATGATCTATGGTAGGGCCCCTCGACTTATTCTTTTGCCGTCATTCTCCGTCATCCTCCCAAGTAGATACGCTTTTCACGGCGCCTAGTGGAGTGTGACAGGGACAACGCGAAATTACTATATCGCGGGAAGCTTGTAGGAAGAATAGGCGATCAAAGAGGTTCGGGAACACCAGTTTCCATGATAACCGCCGCTTCGTGCACAATATTCTCGTTCGGAACAAAATCCAGCGTTACCCCGGAGTCTCCCTAGGTAAATGTTTGAGGAGCCAGCGGCATTAAGGGTCGTTCTGGGACCCACGCCGCCCTTTTCAAAATGCGATCCTGTAAGCAGACAGACGATGCGAGGACTCGGACTCGGGCCCGCTTGTGAGCCCGGAGCTGTGGAGACGGTCCCCGCCGCTCCGACGGTTCCGACAACGGACAGGCACCAGCTGACCGCTGCAACCGGGTCTTAGCAGCAGTTCGCAGCTGCCCCGTCCCGCGGGCCCCGAAGCCGCGGCACCCTCGTACGACACGTGTAATCACCTGACCGGCTTACTCATCGCCAGGCACCGAACCAGCCCCCCGGAAACCCAATTGCACCACAGCAATTTGCTTAGCTCGAGCTTTTCTCCCCAAACCGAAAGGGGAACGGAAACTTGCCGGACACGTATCTCCAAGCTCCCAGAATCCACCACCCGGATTCGACATCCACCCCATCCCCGACAGCCATGGCGTCCAACGAACCCGCGGGCCCAGAGCTCGAGACGGACGTCGAATACATCTCGACTCCGGCGGTCGAGCCGTCCAAGTTCGAGGGGCCTGATTGCGGCTTCCCGACCACCAAGGTGAGCTGCCCCTTTCCTCTTTCTTGCTCTTGCTCTGCCTCTCCCTTTGCACGGCGTCCTGGATCACCAAGGACCTCCCCATACGTAAAACAGCCCTGCTAACTCCCCTCCAGGCCTCAGCCATCCACAATGCCCCCCTCCCCGCCGACGGCCCCGGCTACGAGAGCTTCTCCAACACGATGCTCGCCGCCGTCCTCTTCGGCATCCCGACCTACCTCGCCTGGAAGCTCGGCGGCGGCCTCAAGACGACCCTCTTCCTCGTCCTCCTCGGCTTCTTCCCCCTCCTCGTGACCTACTGGTATGTCGTCTCGGCCTACAGCCCGCCCACCAACGACAAGGTCAAGGCCCCGGGCCGCCCCGTCGAGCACTACCTCACCTTCAAGTCCGACGCCGACCGCGCCCGCTTCTCGGGCCGCCGCAAGGTGCCGCTCGCCGCCTTCGCCGAGATGTACATCGACGGCGAGGTCGACTTCAACGGCGATGCTCTCGACATCATGGAGTTCCGCCACGACTGGGCCACCTTTGGCTTCACCTGGAAGCTCCTCCGCTTCATCGTCTTCAACTTCTTCATGGACATCATCGGCCACTCCCGCGAGCAGGACGACGAGCAGATCCGGCCCAACTACGACCGCGGGAACCTGCACTACTCGTGGTTCCTGGGCCCCCGCATGGTCTACACGTCGGGCATCATCTCGGACCCCGAGAAGGAGGAGACGCTCGAGGAGATGCAGGACAACAAGATGGCGCTCGTGTGCGAGAAGCTCGGGCTCAAGGAGGGCGAGAGCATGCTCGACATCGGCTGCGGGTGGGGCACCCTCGCGCGCTTCGCGTCGGTCAACTACGGCGCCAACGTCACGGGCCTCACCATCGCCGAGAACCAGACCGCCTGGGCCAACGACGCGCTGCGCCGCGCCGGCGTCAAGGAGGATCAGAGCCGCGTCGTGTGCATGGACTACCGCGACATGACGGGGGTCAAGTTCAACAAGATCACCCAGCTCGAGATGGGCGAGCACGTCGGCATCAAGAAGCTCACGGGCTTCTTCCGCCAGTGCTACGACCTGCTCGAGGACGACGGCGCCATGTACGTCCAGCTTTCCGGCCTGCGCCAGGCGTGGCAGTACGAGGACTTTGTCTGGGGTCTATACCTCAACAAGTACATCTTCCCCGGTGCTGATGCTTCGACGCCGCTTTGGTACTACATCATGTGCCTCGAGCGCGCCGGTTTTGAGGTCAAGAGGTGAGTTGGTCCCGGGTCTCTATTGTGGGAGCCAAGCTAATTGTTTGCAGCGTCGACACTGTCGGTGTTCACTACTCGGGTACCCTCTGGAGGTGGTACCGCAACTGGATCGGCAACGCCGACAAGGTCAAGGAGAAGTACGGCCAGCGCTGGTTCAGGGTGAGTCTTTTCCCTCCCCCTTTTCTTCTCTCCCTCCCATCCCCGAATACCCGCAACACAAGAACATCACTAACACCCCCTAGATCTGGGAGCTCTTCCTCGCCTGGTCCGTCATTGCCTCCCGCCAGGGCAGCGCCACCTGCTTCCAGATGGTCGTCGTCAAGAACCTCAACACCGTCCACCGCGTCGACGGCATCCCCTCGCAGTACGGCCTCCACGGCGCGCTCGCCGCCAGCAAGGCCGCCGGCAAGGCGACGCTTGCGCAGTAAGTGGGTCGTGCGGATGGCTAGGACAGTGGATCAGTCGTTGGCGAGGTGTGGTGGATGGGGTTGTGAGAGGTGGGGTGTAGGAGTCGAGGGGTTGTAATGTTACGGAGGGCCGAGGAGGGTCGTGATGGGGTGGTTGGGGCGGTAATGAGAGTAGCTGTTTGTGAATATATGTCATGATAATGGTGTATTGTTGGCTTGGGTTTGTTTCGACGGTGTTGTTATTTCAGGAGCTTCCCTAGCTCAAAGCCTCCTGGATCCCTCACGCAGCCCTATTGTGCACATCACGCAACACCTCGCAATTTGGGACTTAGGTCTGCGCCTGCGGGACCCCGCGGAGCAATACAGTCAAGTACCGATATCACCCACTAGTCCCCCAGCCCCCCTATTCTCCCACCCTTGCCCCAACAACGCCAGACCGCCTCGCCCCACCCAGGACGATCGTCAAAGGGGCCAACAGTATCCGTACGGGATCCTAGTGCAGAGGCCCTTCCAATGTCACTACGTCGGATACGGATCAACGCAAATAAATATGACTCGGTAGTTAGTGTTAGGTGGAAGCGTCGGCCGTGCAACATGGCAAGTCCCTTCGACGTAGATGGGATATCGTGTCATAGGTGGACAAGCGGTCAAGCACAGTGCAGTTGAATAAGAGCACCCCGTCAGTGCTCCCGTCTTGTGGCATATGTCATGGCTATCTTGCCCCACCAAAGAACGCCAACTACCCGTCACGCTCGACGTATGTTTCACCTTCAGAACCACTAAGGCGACGGAGGAACGTCAAACATCTCCGCAAAGGGGTCGTAGTCCTGCGCATACGGCGTGTGCTCGATCCTCCCCAGCGAATGCTCCACCAGTTCCTCCCCGTAGACCCCCCTCATCCACTCGGCGGTGAGATCCAGCCCAGCCATGACCTTACCATCTGTCAGCACCGGCCCACTCTCGGAGGATTTCTAGGGCGAGACTTACACCAGACGAAGACCAGATGTTCCCGTCGACAACCCACCGCGCGGGCGAGACCCACTCCACATCAGGCCCCATGGGCGTGATCTCATCCCAGGCAGCCTTGTTTGTCGTCGCGCGCCGCCCATCTAGCACGCCGGCCTTCGCTGCGATTCCAGAACCCGTACACACGGTGATGAGATACTCCACCCCCGGATACGTGTCCCTGATGAAATCAACCACGGGCGCCAGCTTCTCGTCGCTCACCCTGACCCCCGGCCCGCCAGGAACAATCAACACGTCCACTTCAATTCCGCTGGAGCGGAAGTCGTCAAACGTGGAAGTCGGTACGACAAACTGCGAAAAGGTAGAGTTGGGGTCTAGCTCGTTGGAAACGGGATCGAGTGTCTCGGCGAGGAGGTGGAGTGTCGCGCCGTGATGGAAGGCCGCCATCTGAAGGGGCCCTAGGGGTCCGAAGACGTCTAGGGGGGCGAATCCGGGGAAAAGAACTAGTGCGTAAGAGTGCGGGAGGTCCTTCGCGGCCGCGTCGCAAGCTGTGAGGGATATCGCAAACAGGACGCACGCGAGGGCCTTCAGCGGTCGGAACATGATGGGACGACGGTGCCAACCTAATAGCGGGATTGAAGATTAGCACAGTTAGGGGAGATTTATCGACTATAGATTCCGCTTTCTCTAGATATAGTGCGATACTACACCAAACAACTATAAGCCGGGAAGTATAGCGGGAGCGCGCGTTTTATAGCTGGTAGCTGAACGCCTAGGCCTGACCACGGGTGAGCAAAGGCATATCATGACGATATTGATAAAAACTAACTCAATAAAGATCCTACACCATTCTTCATGCACTCGTCACGGGGCCTAATGCACTATTCCTTACGGTCTTGGGTGTGACAGCTGGCGTTGAGCAGGTTTGCGCACGTTAAAAGCAGCCGGGTGCTCGGGCCTGCGTGTTATTCGGGGAATGCCGAAGTAACGCTGAAGGGTTACCTTCCCCGCCTCGGCGGGCGACGGGGGGGAAGTTAAGAGTATAATAAAGTGGCAAGAAGAGCCCCTACGCATGGTTAATACCTAACGTGAGCTCCTACGGCAGACCCCACGCAGTCTGGAGGCACCCAGCCGTCTCCAGTTGCGGGACATTGCATATTCCAATCTACTATAAAGTATATTACTCTCGACGACAGTAACGTCGCGGGCGCCCTTCTTATTTCCTCGCTGACCACCCCCCGTCGCCCAACTCCACGTGGCCGTCCGGAACCGTGCGACCGCCCCCGGCTCCCCGCGCATCCCGTATGAGCCTCGCCGGATGTAGAACCAGGTACACTACCATGGCCAGCAGCATCAGCGCCGCGTCGAAAAGATATATGAAGACCTCGTGCGTCCTCACGAACCCGTCCTCGCCCTGCGCGTACTCCACCAGCCGCACCAAGCTCCTCACAATAACCAGGCACGTAACAGCCTCCAGCGCGCGAAAGTGATTCTCCCACCTCAGCCCCGGGTCCACCATCACCGCCCAAACCTTTCCCTTACGAATCCCCCTCCGGGCATGCCACGTCATGAAGACAAAGAAGCCGAGCGCAACAACCTGCGCCACCAAACCACCCAGCACGACGTTCCTACTAATCTCCATGACCGCCTCATCCCCAGACGCAGGGAGGACCGTGCCAGCGATCTGTGTTCCCAGACAGGCAACGTCAATGAGCACGTAAATCTTCGCGAGCCAACGCGGCGAGATGATGGAGTGGCGGGCGGCGTCGAGGGCGAGGATGAGGCGGCCGAGCGTCATGTAGATCGTTGCGGCAATGAGGGGCGCGGCCGAGAGGAGGAGAAAGTTTTGGAGGATCCAGGGGCCGACGAGATTTGGTTCGTCGGCGGACCAGGCGCGGCCGTAGTAGCCAAAGACCTCGGCTGTTGACGCAAGTGTTAGAGCAGCCGGCGATGGCAGGGTGGCGCGGATGTAGCTCGCAAGGGGCAGTGGTAAGCGGACTGTTTCCGGGAACATACCGATTCCGCCGAGGACTAGCGGGATGAAGAACCATGCCCGCAGGCGGAAGAGGTAAACCAGATGCGCCAGCGTGGCTATCGCGAACAGCGCGAGGAAGGCGAACCCCGCCGGCTTGTTCGGACGATAGTGGTAGAAGACCACAACCTGTGTCCCGTTGAGGACTGGCCCGAAGGGCGGCTCGCTTGGGTAATAGACATCGGAGGTCATTCTCGCGGTGTTGGTGACTTGGACGCGTTAAACCATCAAGGGAGAGACAACGCTCCTAATGAACCACGACCATGGCGGGACTCCAAATAAATCAAAGCCGTTCTTATAATACTCTACCATGGTGGCTGTGCTTTCCGTCAAAGGGAGCCTTTTCCGGACTTCCTTTTATTTTCCTACTATTTTGTCGGCGTCGAATTTTCGGATTCTATGCGAGAAATATGAAACTAAGATCGTCGCCGGCGCCGAGACCCACAGCTTCTAGCGTTGAGTAGGGGAGTTAAGGGCCGTGGGTGGTACGCAACGGCCACGGCGCGAGCAGTGCCCGGGCACCATAGCGAACTAACCCCGATCTGCGGCGGCTCGTATTACATGTGCAATATCCTGTCCAAGTGCGTCCAGGCCTTGAAGGTCCCTTTCAGAGTACGGACTCCGTGTCGCTGACAGGACTTCACCTAACACGTCATGCTAGTGGGTCCGCCCAAACGACTAGAATAGAACAGACTGAGCTTATAATTTTCGCATTCCCCAACCCGCGAGTCCGAAAAATAGACTGTCGGTTTCCACCTCTTTACCAAACAAGCCCACGCACTCTCACACGCGAAAATGACGGCCCTAGTCAGCCGGTTAGAGCCCCGGATGCGGCCCCACCGAAAATCGAGAAACGGATGCATAAACTGCAAGCGGCGCAAAGTAAAGGTACGTACGCATTACGTCTGCTCGGCAGGGACTGCGGGATCCTAACTCGATCATTGCGTGTTAAGTGCGACGAGGACAGACCGGCGTGTGAAAATTGTGTGCGTTTCGAGATACCCTGCCGGTACCGCGCGCCCGTGGGTGTAGGCGCAGGAACCAGCGCCGAAGCTGGCGTCGGTAGTCCGTCGGTTACGGAAAAGAGTTCGACACCACCGCGAGGAAATCCACCGCGACGAGGGAGAGGACGGCCTAGGAAAGACTGGGCGGCGATAACACCCGAGGAGTCATGCTCCTCGCCTCCTTCTTTGCTATCGCTCTCCCCCGCATCGTCCTCTCAGGGCCCATGCACACTAAACGTCCGAGACTCGGAGCTCCTCCTCCATTACGTGTCGACAACCGCGGCAACCTTTGTCTCTGGCGGCCCAAGCAAGCCAGATGACCCAATCGTGAACTTCTGGACACGCAACGTCCCGCAGATAGGCCTATCTCACCACTTCGTTCTTCACCTCTCCTTCGCCATCGCGGCCTACCACCTCTCCCGCCTCCACCCCGACGCCCCGGAGCACGGGACCTACACCACCCTCGCGGCGGCCCACCTCTCTACCGGCCTCGCGGAAATGACACCCGCCCTTGCCCGTCTGGACGACGAGAACTGCGGCGCCCTGTACGTGGCCGCCACCCTGGTCTGCTACTGCAACTTTGCCGCGGGACCCTCAGGCCCGAGTGACCTGCTACTGTGCGACGTCGACGGATCGGGGGCGGGGAGGTGGTCGCCACTCATCCGAGGGCTGACCTACATCCGCCAGGCCGCGCGGCCAGAGGTCCTCTGGTCTGGACTGATGGCGCCGCTCGGCCCAGCCCTGGGTGAAGAAAGTTCACACAAGCCGCCCCCGCCGGCCGGGCCGACTTTTGCGCGCGAGGGGTTCCCGAGGATAGATTGGGTGGGCCATTTTGACAGGCTGCGAGAGCTGGTATCCCGGGAGGACGTGGTAAATGGTGTTGTGTATGTCCACTGCTTTGAGGATCTGCGGGGTATCTACGCGGCGACGTACGGAGACGACGACGGGGAATATGACGGCCCGCCGGACAACGCGTTTGTGCACGGGTGGCTTTACCGGGCCAGGGATGAGTACGTGGCGTGTCTTCGGCGCCGGGAGCCGCTGGCGCTTATACTGCTCGCCCACTTTGCGTTGCTGCTAAGGACGATGAAGGAAGATTGGTATCTCGATCGCTGGGCGGAGCACCTGCTGGAGAGAACTCGGCGGTACACCCCGACGGACTTGGAGGAGTGGATCCGGTGGCCTACGGAGCAAGCTGGGTTGGAGTGGATTGGCAGGGGTGGATAGCGCCGGAGGCAGACGCCGCTGGAGACCCTGATGCGAAATGCATGGGATCGTGAAATAAAGAGTCCCTGCCGTGACGAGCCAGCGGGAAACCAGGAAATACCCGCACAGACGCCGCCGCTCTACGTCCCAAGCATCGACATGTGGAAGTACCAACGCAGCTCGGCCGTCTCCTCCCGTCCGAGCGAAAATAGTTGGGCGGCCCTGGCAATTCTCATAGGTAATCAGGGCTCATGGGATTCATATATGATAGCAGATATAAGCGGACAGCTAATAGTGCAAGCCTCCGTGTAAGATCCTTGATCCGTCTGTCTTTGATTTCAAGTCCCGAAATTCAGGAAAGCATACTTTATAATCGAGGGCATAAGATTCTATCTTTTAATTCCAAGATAGACATGCATATATCCCCTCCTCTGTTCGCTATGACCGTCGGAAATGTCGCCTTCCGGCCATCATGACCCCGAAGACAAGAACAGGTCTCGGATGACGTGGGTTTTGGACTCTAATCTATAACCGGGACGCAATTAATATCCAATAAGCCCTCATCCATATTCGTGCACCCCCATTGGGCCTCGGCTCCGCTTGGAGGCGCAACGTTGATATTGTGCGCTTGGATGTTCCGGCACACCTAGTTGTAGTAATGTTAGCTTTGACTACGTGCCACGTCTCGAGCTCCCAAATCGATTTCGCAAAGCAGACGGCAATAATCCAGGATTAAGTGGATCGGGACTCACCTCGGGGCTGCTGCAGATGAGCCTTCCGACCTCGGGATCAAACTTGGACGACGTGGTGCCGGTGAAGTCCTTGAAGGTGATATCACTAATTTCCAACGTAGCCTTGGACCCAGGGTCAGCGGCCTTCTTTCGAGCTGCCTGCAACGCCTTGCGACAGCTGGTTATCCGAGGTACTCACAGGGTACTTGTCACAAGCCTCCTGGCTCTCGGCGAAGTAGCATTGGGTAAGTTGAATCGATACTGCCACGCAAGTCAGCCGACGCTCGGGAGGAAGGCTGGATAGTGATATGAGTAGATTTCGGGCCCTCTATCGTCCTTACGGTCATTATTTTCGTTGTGGAACTTTTCATAAGTCACGTTGCGGACCCAGCCCTCCCCGCCGCCGACCTCACTCCCCGTCGTGTTGGGAGGGACGCCGGGCCAAATCTTTATGCGAGCTCCGTCCGAAGCATTCGACATGGAGATGTTGTAGACATAGACATCCTCGACGATGTCTACCTCCCCTTGGTATTGGCCGAGACTGCCGACCGAGATGCCGTGGGAGCCGTTGCAGACGAGGTTCTGGACGAGGATATTGGTGGAATTGGGTTTGAATGATACACAATCTCCACGTGAATATTAGTACAAAAACCACTGATTATGGCTGGTCACTAGGTTATGGTAATTCCCGACTCTAGCGCGGCCGTCTGTGTTGACGTACCATCGTAGTTGTCGATCCAAGAGTTCTGGATCACAATATTGGAGCTCCTATACGTATCCCATCCATCAGTGTTCAATGGGGGCGTTAGTTTAAGAGATCTCTACTTCGATCCTCGACCCACGGGCACAAAGAGACAAAGAAAAAGCAGGGGAGGAGCGAAACCAGCATACCTTGGGCGGGGCCTCCTCGTTAGTCTCCTCGTTCCAGAGCTTCATATCTGAAATTACAAAGTCGGTAGTGTCCTTCATAATATTAAACCAGTTTGGTGAGTTCTTCATATTGATCCCCGACATGGAGCCCCCCTTGAGGCCTTCAGTGCCGAACAGGACGGGCCTGTAAACGCTCTCGTTGGCCTTGAAGGCGTCCCACCATCCTTGACCAGATCCTATTGAATTCGTAAGCCTCTATTACAAAATGCGACTCCTGACTCACGTAAGTGGACTCCAGAAATGCGACCGGGCAAGGGATGGTGTGCTCACCGTCAATAGTTCCGACTCCCAGGCCGTAGATGTTGACATCCTCGCCGCCAAACTTCCAGAAAAGCGTGGTATCCTGGAAGGCGATGGTGAATGCCGCAGTCTGCCAGTACTCGATGTCCTCGCTGAAAGTGACCGTCCCCAAGATCGCAATGTCAACGTGCTCGAGGAACGTCAGGTCAGTGGGCGAGTCGATGCGGTAGGTTTCATCTGTAAGGAAGACGACCGTTCCTCCATTGTTGCACTCATTTGCCTGCTTGATCAGCTCGGGACCAGCATCTTCGGCCAGCGGGTCGACGATGCAGATGCGGGAGGAGTCGCGGCTGGGGCTTTCAGGTAAGCCAGGGACGAGGGACTTGGGGGATACGTCGATTCTAGGGCGATCGGGGAGCGAGAATGACGCGGCTGTTGAGAGAAGGCTGGTGAGGGCCGTAGCGCCGAGGAGGGACATCATTGTGTTTGCGGTAAAAGGCAGGGAGAGTACAGAAGGTAATCTTGTGTCTTACACGCCGCGAGGTTCTCTGCTCCGCACATGGGCTGCAATAGGATCTATTGAGGAGTCATGTTTCTCTATATATAATTCCTTGTCTTACATGCCTGCAATGCAGCTAGTAACATGTAGTGGACGAGGCGGGAGTCCGGCAGAGACATCACCAACAACGCGACGAGCTGTGACGACATGGGTGGAAGACGTCGTAAGCTCTGGCGAGCATGCCGTTCCCTGCAAAGTAATCGCACGAATTATAAACTGGTAATCTCTGCAAGGCAAGATCGCCCTACCGACCTATCCGTAGTGTAACCTCGTGAAGCGGGGTGGGCCCGGCTAATATCCATAAGTTTTGGGGGAACCTGGGGATTATGTGGAGAGGCGGATAGAGGGTGGTATCCGGGGGAGAGCGGCACGCCATCTCGGGTTGGTTCTAGGCCGAGTAGGGTCCGAAATAATTGCATGAAGAGGGGAATATGTTAAGCGGGTGGGTGGTGAGTGACTTCCGGTTGGTATTGTGGGGGAAAAGAGAAGTCACTAGCCCAACCGTGGCCCCATCATGATTGCTGTCGGAACTAGAGCCATCTCTATCGATATACCTCCTCATCGCCCTCTGCCAGGTCGGCTATACGATTTGAAACTGGCACTAATGAGGCTGCAGCTCACTGCTGGTACTCCACGCCTACCTAGTCATTAAAGCCCCCCAGCCCTACTTGCTCTTTATAGCTGCCGCGAACGAGTTCGATAATGGCTAGCAGAAGGCTTCTCGCTTTAGGAATCTTTTGCTCCGTCGCAGCGGTGGCGTCGCCTCCATATATCGACTATTCGCGCTGCCAATATCCCACCGAGAGCATCCTTGACGGTTGTCCCCCCGGCACAATCGTCGTCGGACCAGACAGCGACTTTCCCACGATCCAAGAAGCCGTCGTCTCAATCGGCAACGACACGGAACCCCACCACATCCTCGTTCTCGAAGGCACCTACGAAGAGCAAGTCAACATCACCAGAAGCGGGCCTCTATACATCCTTGGCCAATCCCGCTACGCCTACGACCAGTCCCAAAATCTAGTGACGGTCCAATGCGCCGTTGCCAACGGAGAAACCAGCGGCCTGACGGACAACGCCTTCACCTCGTGTCTGACCGTCGCGCCCAGCCTCAACGCCAGCTTCACGGGCTCCGGGCCGACGGGGTTCCCCGTCCCGGAGGACACGCCCTTTGGCAGCACCGATTTCCGAGTGTACAGTGTCAACTTCCGCAACGTGGCGACGGAGGAAGCCGTCGGGCCGTCACACGCTGTAGGCGTCAGCCGCGCCAACGCGGGCTTCTACTTTTCGGGTTTCTACTCGTACCAGGACACGGTTTACGTCGGCAAGCTGGGCAATGCGTACTTTTACGGAAGCGAGCTCGCCGGGGAGGTTGACTTCCTCTACGGGTTTGGGACAGCCTGGATCCAGTCGTCTACCGTTACCCTGCGCGGGTGCGGCGGCGGGGTGATTGCGTGGAAGGGCACGAACACGACGTTCGAGAACAAGTACGGCTGCTACATCTCAGATTCCACCATTAAACCGGAAAATGAGACTATAGCGGAGGACTTCGTCGGTAAATGCTCACTGGGGCGACCGTGGAACTCGATGCACCGCAGCGTTATTATGAACACGTACATGCCTTCGGCCGTTCTTCCCCAGGGGTACACGGCGTGGGGAGACGACCCGGACCAGAACAACTTCAATGAGCTCACGTTCATGGCTGAGTACGGAAGCCACGGGCCGGGGTGGGACCCGGGCGCACGGGAAGCTGGGAATATCACAAAGGTGCTAAGCCATCGGGAGGTGAGGCCGTATAATAGTCCCGCGGACGTTTTTATAAGCCCAAGTGGAGAGGAGGAGCGCTATGTCGGTTGGATTGATCCGAAATACCTGCGATAACGAAGTAATTACAATTCCGTTCCGATGGACAGCATAGTTTGCACGTAGTCCACTACTAGGACCGACTTTTCCACTTAAGCCTCCTTCGCCCAAGCTTCCCACTCATAAGCAGCCAGCATGAATGGTCCAGCTCCCTTGACGTCGTTTGGAACCAGAGGGACCCCAATGTAATACTGAAAAGTCAGTTAGCTTAGAAGTCCATCGAGATCTTGGTTAAGCATGGGGCGTCCGATAGAAGGCCTGGAAACCACATAAATAAGTTCAAAAGATCTTACCTCGTACGTCCCATTGCTCGACAGCGACCCGACCTCCACGGTGCCATGCCAGGTCACAGTCCCATCCGTCTCAGGCTCAAGGAATCGGCTCGTCATTCCCTCATAAGCCTGCTTCGCCACCCCGAGATAGTCCCCCTCCTCTAAATGGCCGTCGCGTATCCCCTTAAACCACCCGTAGGTAAACATTGCCATACCACTACTCTCAATGTAGTTTCCTTCGGCTCCAACATACTCCTCCGACATGATAAGCCACCACCCGCCCGACTCGGGATCCTGCGAGGACTTGAGAGCCTCTGCAAGCCACGTGTAGTACCCGAGGAGCCTTTCGTATCCAGGGTGAGATTGCGGGAATACCTCGAGTACTTCGAGCAGGGATAAGAAATACCACCCGACAGCGCGGCTCCAAACGAGAGGCGCAGACCCGGTGACGGGGTCCGCCCAGACAGCGACCTTACTCTCGTCGTAGCCGTGGGCGAGTAGACCAGTCGTCTCGTTGCGGGTATGCTCTTCAATAAGATCGAACTGAAGGGCGATGTCGTCCCAGGCTGTCTGGTTGTCAGCGTCGTATCTGGCGGTCCACTTGGCGTAGAATGAGTCGGCCATGAAGATGCCGTCTAGCCACATCTGATTCGGGTAGACGGGTTCCCGGTGCCTGTGTCAAGGGTTAGAAACGGAGAAGACCAAGGGTTTTCAGAAGCGATTGTAACTGCGGGTGTATGAGGTTCCTATGGCAATTGAAGGCGACAATTCAGAGAAACAAAAGGTTAAAACGTGAGTCAAGATAACCTACCAGAAGCCACCCGAGGGCGTGCGCGGATGCCGGTTCATCTGCTCCCGGATCGTCTCCATAGGGATCTTGTACTTCTCCTCGCCTGTGACATCGTACCAATACATCATGTTGTTACCCAGCCGGTAATCGTCAAGCGAGTAATGCGACAGATTCCAGCCGATGATGCTGCCGTTATTGAGGAGGACGACATCGTCATACTGACCCCGGTACCAGTCCAGGTACTTTTCGTCCTGGGTCAGCTCGTACGCCTTCTCGAATCCGAGGTAGAGGGTCGCGTGGGAGTAGCTATCCGAAGGTTCAAGGCCGCGCGTCATGTAGGAGTCGGCCACCCATGTCAGGTAGGATGGGTCCTCGCTGGCCGCGGCGGCGATGACCGCGAAGAGCGAGAGGATTGCGATGGCCTTCATTGTGCGTTGAAGCGGCGGAACGCGCCGAAACGTTCAAGGTGTAGGAGAATGGTAGGGAATAGAATACGAGCCTTCGTTGAACTCGGCGCCGGGCTATGAAGTCCTGTTTAAAGCATGATCGGGATTACTGACTCGCCAAAAAATTGGACCTACACGGAACTGTCGGAAACGCTCTCATTGGTGTAACATGAAAATCCGGCACGATTTCACTATCTTGGAGTCCCTGACCAGAGGCTCTGTCGATCCTCTCTTCGGGTCTCGCTGCAGCTGCATCCGAACCACCGATAGGCCCGCCTCCGTATATGCGGGGTCGGCGTTAATTAGAATCGTTCACGTCAGTTCATCTCTAAGCAACCCTGACCTGCTCGAGTCATGGATGCTACCCTATACCTGTTATTTTAATCTTGTGAACACGCACGGTGGGTCCCGAATGCAAGTGGCCCTTGTCACCTACTCTCCTAATGAGGACGCACATCTGCGATGCCATTTCACCGCTGCAGCTATTATTGGCGGGGGTGTTGGCCGCAGGAGGTTGCACTTCGCGTTGCGGGGAATGGGGAGACTGAGTATCGGATTCCTCAAATTATTATTATTATCTAGTGTTTTATCTACCGCTGGTAAGCAAAAGTCTACTTCTGCAGTCTCTGTATATGGAGCCGACATCTACACCCTCCCTCGTGTCCAGGATGCAAAGAGGACCGACCGAGTGATCTCTAAGTCAACCGTGTTTTCCAATCACCTCACACCAGTGTCCCCACTTCGATAGTACCATAATCGACACACCATGAGGCTACTGGCCCTTCTCACAGGCACACTGGTGTCTTGGGCTGCGGCCCTCAGGAACCCCTTGATCTCAGGGTGAGTTCCCCGTCACAGATCGCACGTCCGCTCCTCCTAGAGCTAACCGCGCTCTAGTTGGAATCCAGATCCGCACGTGCTACGTGTAGACGACACCTATTACATCGCCGTCTCGTCGTTCTTGGCGTACCCGGGTCTGCCTATATACGAGTCCAAAGACCTCGTTAACTGGAACATCATCTCCCATGCACTAGACACACAGAATGTTATTCCTCTATACGGGACCAGCACTGATAACGGTATGTCCGCCCACACATCTTTCGCGGCCCCTGATTTTAAGGGGCAAATCGTTGACAGAGACCAGGTGTCTGGGCACCCTCATTAACCTCCATCGACGGTATGTTCTACATAACATCGATGGCAATGTGGGGTTCCGACCCTGAGCACCGCACCTGGCCTCGGATATTCTGGCGCTCCTCGCCCGACTTGAAGACGTGGTCCGACGTGGTCTGGGGGGAGCCGTATGGCATTGACCCACACCTGTACCGCGACCCAAACACGGGGAAGGACTACCTTACCCTCATGGGCCTCAACAACGGCTACGACCAGATCTGGGGCATCAGCCAATGTCAGGTCGACCTCTCTTCCGGAAAGTGCATTGGCCCGTACAGAAACGTCTGGAATGGCACGTTGCCTGTGGCGGAAGACATACGACCTGAAGGGCCAAAGTTGTTCTACAAGGACGGGTATTACTATCTGCTCATCGCCGAGGGCGGCACCGGCGCTACCCACCGCGCTAGCATCGCGAGGTCCGACTCCCCAGAGGGCCCGTGGGAGTCGTCACCGACTAACCCCCTCATCTTCAACGGGGCTGACACGAATCTCACCATTGGCGCGACGGGCCACGCGACCTTCACTGATACGCCAGATGGGCGGTGGTTCGCGACGCTACTTGCGCGCCGGTTCGTGGACGGGTGGTCGCTTGGGAGGGAGACCTTTTTTGTGCCGGTGGAATGGGATGAGGACGGATGGCCGACGATGAATGGCGGCGAATACCTGTTGCCCAGCCAGAGTTTCGACTACGCACAAGATCAGGAGTGGCCCCCAGCGCCGTTAGAGGACCTGTTCGAGGGCCCGGAGCTTGGGGATCACTGGTACCAGCTGCGGTCTCCCTATACCGCGAATTATCGCATAGAGTCTGGGAAGGGACTGGTTCTTCAGCCAAACGTGTTCACGCTCAGCGACCGGGACTCGCCGGCCGCAGTTCTGCGGAAGCAAATCTCATACAACATGACCTTCTCGGCGGCCATGCTCCCTACCGACAAGGGGCTAGGGCCGTTCCAGTCGGTTGGCGTGTCGGTGTACGCATCCGGGGAGTCGCACATGGACTTTGGCCTCCGCGGGTGCGCGGACGCCGCGGGATTATGCCTTTTCGTCGACGAGACTGTTGATTCTCCCGGGCCTGGAACTCGCCCAGAGGTAGGCGGCAATTGCAGGCGGCAAATAGCGTAATCTTATACTTGGACCATCGCATGCTGACGTGTACATCCTAGACGACGGAGACACCTCTAGAGATCTCTACAGTTCCCGGCGGCTTAGCGCTGCACGTCCGAGCCGAATTCGGCACCTACTCACTCGGCTACTCCCTCTCGGATGACGGCGAGACCACATGGTTCAAGCAGGCCCCGAGCAGTTCGTTCTCGACTGCCTTTGACGGGATGATGTTTGTACTCTATGCTAGCGGCAATAGTTTCCCGTGGCCGTTTGACGCTCCAGAGGTGGGCTTTTCACGTGTCAACGAGGTATATCACGAAGAGCACTGGGAGGATACTCAGGGTTAGGTTTGGCTTTTACCACTATCTACTCTGAGAAAGCGAAAGACGGCAATCTCGGATACTCTTATAGTAACGTTCGCGGTGTCTGCCCTCCCCTAGCTGCTTATAAAGCGCGCCATGTAGTTTAAGAAATGTATGCACTCAATTCTAATCGTGGGGATATTGTTACGGCTCTAACTTGTCTCACTCTTCGTCCCGGGGGTAAAGTACGGTAGAGCATAGGGACAAGTGTTTCAATATTATCCAAGAATGTTTTTGTCCAAGTATAGTTAGATTTTAGATTTCCATGTGCACACACTACTAGGCCTTACGAGGCACCATAAAATATATATTTAACCACATAACATATGATTTCTGATCCGAGCAGAATTTATACGAATTTAAAGTCTGTACCGTAATATCGTCAACCTTAATCTCATGAGGGCAAGGCGCCCGCCGGCGCGATAAGTACGGCTGGTAAGAAAACGTCTAGTTTGATATTATAAATACCGTGGGAGCCTGGCAGAGAAGGTGTGAGATCGATGGCTATCTCTAAGGTTGCTGTTGACATTAATTTCGACTGCAGAGTCTAAGATAAAATGCTACTCCTAGAGCTTTCGCCTTCGTTCCTGCTGATAAAGACAGAATCGGGTAGGCCAATGCGAGGTATTTCGCTTGCACTCTGGCTACAGGCTTAATAATCATTGCTCTCCAGCCAGTTCTGCTCTCCTCACTTCCTCAACTTTGGCAAATGGACTTTGCCCTTGTACTCACGGACTTCCACTCCTGCACTGTAATACCCCGCCTTTCACGCCCTTCTACGCCGCTTTATGGCTGCAGCACGAAAATATCTCCACCTTAAGAACACTCCACGCGCCCTATCATTGAGGCTTCTTCCCATAGCATTCCTAACACCATGTCTGAGAAAGAGGCACTGACACCGCGTGTATTCCTTATGCGCCATGGTAAGCACTACGTCTACGTTTAGAGTCTACATAAGCCCCTTTTCGATAACATTCTTTCTGCAAATAGGAGAGACGACGTGGGCCAAGGAGGGCCGCTATACGGGCGCTACAGATATCGAACTCAGCCCGGAAGGCGAAGCGCAGGTCTCCTCGATGGCAGCAACGCTAGTGGGCGGCGGGAAACTCCTCGACCCATCCCGCCTCGCGCACATATTCGTCAGCCCGAGGAAGAGGGCGAGAACGACGTTTGAGCTGCTCCTAAAGCCGTCCTCCTTCACCGCTGCCGGAGGGGAAGGGGCTGTTACCTATGCCGAGGACATTGCGGAGTGGGATTATGGCGATTATGAGGGGCTTAAGGCCGGGGAGATCAGGAAATTGAGGAAGGAGAGGGGGCTGGACCGCGAGAGCGAGTGGAATATCTGGAGGGATGGGTGTGAGGGAGGAGAGTATGTTGTTCTATCTTTTATCTATTATCTGGGCTTGTCGTTATTGATGGGCTGTTACTAGTACCCTTATGCTTCTTGCTCACTCGTCGACCTACAGATCTATGCAGCAAGTCAGCAAGCGTCTAGACAGACTTGTCTCGCAAATCCGAATCATCCAGAGGCCTCACATGAACGGAGGAGGGCCCGCTGATGTGCTCCTCGTACGTTCCTCCTCTCTCTCTCTCCTACGAACCCTACTTCTTTTCGCTTTTCCCTTTCTGTCCTTCCGTTTAGATTTTTAAGAACGAGATTTGCAGGTCGCACACGGCGTCGTCCTCCGCTGCTTCGTAAAGCGCTGGCTCGGCTACCCGGTCGACTTCCCCCTCGAGATGATGTTGGCGCCAGGCGCAATTGCAGTTTTGGGGTACGTGGATTTCAAATCCCACATCATTTTTTTGTCATGCAGATCGACATGAAAATCAGGCCTACCAAGCCAAGCTAGGCCCTTGCGTTGACGTCAAATCTGCCCTCCTAAAAGCTACAAGAACAACAACATCAGCGAGCCTGCCTTCCACCTCGGTATAGCCCTCCCATCTACGGAGGAGAGCGGGAAGGGATAAGCGGGAATCACGGCCGTTATATTCTGTTATGAGAAATTGGGACGACGTGGTGTGACGTTGACGACGGTCGATAGCAACGGCTGGTGACGACAGGAACTACGACGGTGGCGAAGGCGGGCAGCTCGAAGTGTGGCATGCAGGGTGAACAGGAAAGGAAGTGGAACGCGGGAGAGAACTGCCGAGCGGCTACCCCTCGGGAAACATATCAATGGGGATCGCAACATATGTGGTTGATGCAGCGCAGTTTCGAACGCGTCTGAAGAGGCGGCCACGAGGAATGAGGGACTGGCGCCGTGGGCTCGTTGACGTGCCACATGCGGACAAGGTTTGGTCACAGGAGCCTCAAAAATAGAGACTTCCCATGAGGAGAGGTTAAGAGTCTCAAAAGTGGCGTTCCTGTCCAATCCCGATCGCTTGTCATCGTAGAATGATACGAAGTAAGAAGGTTGCCGCCACATGTAGACGCCTACATTTGCACCCCGCGCTGTTGCGAGATGAGTAACGCATATATTCGTCGGAGAGGTTCAAAATGGAAGGAATAAAGAGAAAGGTTGGGTTCTTACGCTTAATATAGGATAGACCGCCTTTACCACGTGGCCGTCTATATCTGGATAGATTATAACGACTTAGGGCGACGTAGTATATAGTTAGACGTGAATATAATTAGAATAGCCTTGTGGATTCTGCTAGCCGAGAAAAATTTCTAGTATATAATATTGCTTTTATCTAGATTCGTGTATATATGTAATCCGTTGACCCTGATGTGATGTATTCTGCGCGTATGTGCGTAAATCCTACCCCTACCCCCGTATGACTAGCTAAAAAGAAATCTGTTGATTTTTGAAACACTTGTCGTCCCTATACCCTGCCGTACTAAAGGCACTAATCCTACAAATAACTATTTTCCCCTCCAATCTCCGAACGAGGGGTGACGTGCATAATCCAATGACGTAGCACGATACTAATTTGCGCCGCGGGGTCCCTATTTTCAGACCCAGGAAGACCATTTAGTGCCGTCTCACGGCTTCCTAGACAGGAAGTCTTATAGAAGTATAGGTTGGAAGTATAGCGAGACGCCCCCTAATTAGGAATGCGTATAGCGTGGAAGGAGGACTCCTTGATATGATGCCCTAGGAAGGAATAGAAGGTCTGCTAGCTAGGAAAGTCCGACAAAGCATGAGATTCCTCAACGGCATAGTATATGATACAAGGAAGAGCTAGAATATGTATGATTTTTAAGTGAAACGTGCTAGCCGCTGGAGCCTTTTGAGCTCACAGACACATCGCCGGGCTCGCCCGCCGCCCATAGACTTCGAGGCACCCCCAACAAGCCATACGCGGGGTCAGCGGGGGTAGAGGGGGAAACACAGAGGGGCCGATAATAAGAAGGGTAAAACTGTATTCGAGGGAGAGGGTAAGGGTCCAAACTATCAGAAACTCAAATAGGCACAACCCACCCTCGCCGACGGTTAGGGTAATCAGACCATACTTTCACTACTATACTGAGAAACCTCGCCGCGAGGTCACCAAGGAGGCATTCGGCATCCTCCGTACCATACTTCTTCACTCCATAGTAGCGACACGGTGTATTGTATAGCTCACCCGACATGCCATAACGAATGAACCACCTGCTCGCTTATCGCGGGAAAAGGTGACTTCCGTCCGATCTCTGCATCCCAGTCCTAGATGCCCATTCCCTCACACATTACTCGGGCTTCTGTGCATAGACAACCCGACTAGTGAGTGAAAACATTAGTTGGAGGCCTCGCCGGATTAGGAGGGTCGTAGTTATAACTCACATTGGCGCGTAGGAATGGATGCTCATATCTTTGAACTCCCTCCGCACACCTGCATTCAACACCTCGACTTCCTCCCGGGACCAGCCAAGGCCATTCTCCTCCTTCGGTCGCGTGAGAGCAGCAAGGCTTATTGAGCCAATACCGGCAAAAGCATTCTCCAGCATCCAGATGCCTTTTCTAGCGTTAGCAGTCATGCTCTAGTTTAGCACTCGGAATAGCGCAGAAAGAATAATGGGATTACGCGGGATAATACCCGGGTACACTCGTCCCTCGACATTCTGGGTACCGCCAGAAACAAGATATTATGAGCAAAGGAGCATCTTACCGAGCTGCTTGTACTTATGGTTCTTAGGCCAGCGGTTGATGGGCCACTTATCGTGGACGACATGGATGTTGACAAAGCCTGCATCAGCAAGCTGCTGCTCGTAATTGAGCGCTGTGTCCAAAGAACTCCCGTTGCCACGGAAAGCCTCGTTGACCATTGTAGACCAACGTGTAATAGCCGAGTCCTCGGGCAGGGTATCGTCGTCGCAAACTATCGGGTAGAGGGAGTCCTGGAGCTCGATAAACCCACCAGGCTCGAGGTTCCTAGAACTTATGAGCCGACCTCCCCGAAGTCATGGCAGTAGTGGAAGGGTCGGGAAGACGTACTCGAAGCTCTGTCTGAAAAACCGAGGGAAATCCCGGATTGAGCCTGTCAACATACGCGCGAAGATGAAGTCGAACGGCGCAGAGAAGCCCCAGTTATCCTCAACGTCATCGATATAGAAGCGCACATTAGGAGGAATGCTATAGGCCGTTAGACATTAATACGGCCTCCGACGTGTCCGTCCGATATACTCACAAGGCGGGCTGGATGGGGCTAAGGTCGGTGCCGGTAACCTGCGCGTGGCGTTAGTATTATTCCAAGTGGGTGAGAGGAGGGCTCAGCTCGAGCCGTACCTGTGCATCAGGGTTCTCGTCGGCTAAGAGAGTGATTAGCATTATCATTTAGCGGGAAGAGAGGGAGGTGGTGGGACACTACCAAACTCGATGCTCCAGATGCCGGTTCCACAGCCAGCATCTAGCACGCGGGGCGACTCCTTGTTAAGTGGCGCGAGATGGAGCTTGTCGCCAAGTGTTAAGAGCCAGATAGTATGTTGAAGATCTAAATAATAGTTTTCGGTTAGTTATACTATACAGCCCGTCACCGAGGACGTATAGGGCAGCGGAGGCTTATAAGAGTCTACCTACCAAGGCGTTCATTCTCGGTCTAATATAGTAACACAAAGTATTAGCATTTAAGCTTCGCGTTAAGCCATAAGGGGATTGTGAGCTTGCCTCATCGTTGGGAATAATGTATGCTATGGCGGAACACGTTAGCCATAAGCGCCACAGGCCCAAGGCCAGATAATCGTCATCCTGGCCACGGCTGAGTTTGGCCAGTATGCTAGCGATCAAGTCAGATGCATGGAGGGTTCATTAAGTACCTCCATCCTTGTACGAGTGGTATGTCCGCCCGTTCTCCTCGCGGTACCGAAGAATGCTCGACTTGATCGACGTGGTGTCGCTCTCCGCGCCCTATAAGCGGGTTAGCAACAAACTGGGGTTACACAGCGGGAACGATTCAAGAAACTGGGGCCCGAGGTGCACCTACCACGGCGATGCCCAGGTCATCCTCGTCGGGGTTCTGCCAAGTGAAGAGCGAGGACACGGGTTAGCTTTCATCGAGCCTAAGTGGACACATTGGTCCCTATTCGGCAGTTAAACGATCGTTACCTCATCGACATCAAGTGGTGCCGTCTCCTGGATCGGACCCGGCGATGCCGCGGCAGGCGGGGATGAGGCGTGCGCCGCGGGAGATGGTAACTTCACGGGGGACCTCGTGGGGGACCTCGCCTGAGGCGACACCGATTTTGCTTTGTCGCCCATTGTAGCTCTTGGTTATTCGTGTGATATAATACAATACGAGAATCAGAATCCTTGGGTTGTGTGATAGATTTTGGCCGGAGAGCCTGGTGCCTCTTCTCACAGACAAAAGTTTGGGAGAAAGGGTCGGGAAAAAGAGGGGCTGTGCTGTTGGTTCGAGAGATTTGCGAGGTTGCAGCGAGGAACAGAAAAGGAAGGCCGTCCGAACAGTACGAGGAAGAGAGCGGGGCTTTAACCGGGGATTGCGGCCCGCCTGTCGGGGACGCATGTTCGTCACCCCCGAGGTCCAATCATGCCTACAAGAGGTTCGCCAAGAACCAAGGGGTCCCTGTCAGAGAAGTCTTGGCTGAGGATTTCTTGTGGGGGGCCGTTCCACATGGACCCCATTCGGTCGCATTCTGGGCAGGTTATCCGTTTAGGGGCGTTCTCCCGAGGAGATGTTACCCCCCACCATGCCAGGACGTGAACCGGCAGACGCCAAATGTCACGAGAGGACCAACACGCCGCGAGTCTTCTCCGCCGTCTTCCGCCTCTCATCGTTCAGGCTCCGGAGCGGAAGTTGTTTCTTAAGGAAGAGATCATGCCTCAGCCCTCGCCCGTCTCTAAAGATAAACCAGTCTCGAGAAAACCGTCTAGCACCGCGCATTGGTGCGGCTGCCAGGATGATACCGCTGCGCGTATTTCCATAGGCGGGACGAGAATATGGTTGACGCATAACCTTTCAAGCCTTCGCTACTATCAGATATAACGGCGTTACACGGAATAGTGACGGTCGTCCGTGCATGCCAGTGGCACGGTTCGTTGCTACTAATCAGCTGCACCTATCCGCGCGGATTTAGCAGAAAAGGAGCCTCAAAGACACCATACCATATCCGTGAGTCCACAGGCTTTATAGGGCAACACGTGCATAAATGTTAGTAATCATAAACTAGGATACTGTTTCTCAGTCCTCGGCATCGTTCGTCTGCGCGTTTAGCCTCATCAAGTACTATCACATGCTAATTCCTTGGACGGGTACAGGTGATGGGGATTCCTTAAAATGCTTAGCGCAGTATCCTTTACAAAAGTCGTTTTCCGGAATCGTGATTCAGAATTAGCTCCCCCAAACCCCACATATCGTCCCGCCCCTCCGCGCGGGGGACCGTACGTTCTCGGCGGGGACGTGCCGAACTAGTCACTAATTTGGGCGTGAGTCACGAACCAAAAGTTCCGCTTACAAAAGCAGGAACATAAACATCGTACAGACCCTACCGAGTCGACGGGTTTTGCACAACGCCAACAGAGGTCAAAGTGTCGAGGCGGAAACTGTCGCCGACCGTACTGCCCAACGGCCCCTTCTCACGCGCAAACACACTCGCCGGCGCCATGAGCCCCGCACTCGGGCCCCCGGCCCCTGAAATCCCGGCGGAGAGGCCGTCCCGCGCCCCGCTCCACGGCCGGTACACATCCCTCGTCCCGCTCGAGCCGTCCCACTCCGGCCCCCTCTTCGACGCCCTCGCCGGCGAACGCAACGCCGCCCTCTGGACCTACATGCCCTGGCACCCCGTCCTCGACAAGGGCCCCTTCGAGGAAGTGGTACGCGGCTGGAGCGTCAGTACGGAATATCACTTCTACACCATCCTCACCGGTCCCGCCTCCGATCCGGCCTCCAAGCCCGCCGGCATAGCGTCGTACCTGAACATCGTACCGGACCACTTCCGCATTGAAATCGGCGCAATAATGCTCGGGGCAGGCCTCTCTCGCACCCGCGCCGCCACGGAGGCCTTCTTCCTCATGATCAGGCATGCGATCGAGGAGCTCGGGTATCACCGCGTGGAGTGGAAGGCGAACAATCTAAATGAACCTAGCAAGGCGGCCGCTGCGCGCTTGGGATTTGCTTTCGAGGGGGTGTTTAGGAATCATCTGATTGTCAAGGGGCGTGTGAGGGATACGGCTTGGTTTAGCATTACGGCTGCGGAGTGGCCAGGGGTTAAAGACGGCCTTGAGATGTGGCTGAGCGAAGATAACTTTGACGCTGGGGGGTTGCAGATTCGGACTTTGAAAGAGTGCAGGCAAGGTCAACAGACAGCCTAGCGCGTGGAACGAGGACAGAACCCATTGTATGGTACACCTACCGTTGACCACAGGTGTTATCGTGGAGGGCAATGACCTTGTCCCAAAAAGATCTTAAAGTGCGCATTTCATATCGCCAGAGGATACATCGCGAGTTCCAAATAAGCATTGGCAGCACTGCGGCGTCTCTTGAAACGGATTAGGGTCACTTGGAATTGAATCCATGTAGAGCATAGGCACGGGTAGGCACACATTCCTAGAGACAAAAAGGCAATCACATCGCAGGTTGGATACGCAATTTAGAATTCTCTATCATTATGAGACACGCTCTGTGGATACCAAAGTCAGAATACACAGTCCTGACTTTCTTATAGATTCCCATTAATAAGGGAGTCAAAAGTGGAATTTGAAGCGGAATTACGCCACTATAGCTTTGGCCCTTTATTCTGCCGATCTTGTGGACTATACTATACATATGAGACCAATTATTAGCAGGCTAGAGGACCTAGAAAAGGGGTATTATGTATGTAAAACAAGCGAAGTCACCTGTCACACGGTGCTTCATTCTCTCGGGGAGACTATAGGGGACAAAGGTACTATCTCACTGCTCTCGTATGACAGATGCTGCCGGCGATATCCAGCTTCTATAATGTAGTTGGGCGATGCAAGACGAGCAACTAACCGCTCAGGCGCTGATCCGGGCCGCACTCGAGAGCACTGCATGGCGTGCCCATAAAATTATGTTGCGTCATCTGAACCAATCCCCGCTGTCCGACAGCAACTTTTCGAGCCAACGCGCATAATTCTCCACGGCCCTCTTTATCCCGAGTTCAACACCAAGTAGCCTCCAGGAAGCCTTGGCCATGTCTCCTCCAAACTTCACCGAGATCCCCATCATCGACCTCTCCCTAGCCGACAACCCAACCACGGAGGCTCGCCTACTGTCCGACCTACGTGACACGCTACTTCACGTAGGCTTCCTCTACGTCAGGAACCACGGTGTCCCCGATCAAGTCATCAAGAAAATACGAGGTACGCTACCGACGCTTTTTGCCTTGCCACCCGAGGCAAAAGACGAGGTCGCCTTGGAAAGGTCGCCACACTTTCTAGGCTATAGCAGTGACGGGTCGGAGACGACGGCGGGCAGGGCGGACCGCCGGGAGCAGTTCGAGTTTGCGACCGAGCTGGACGCCATTTGGCGAGAGGGGCTTCCGTTGAGTGATCGACTCCGGGGCCCGAACCCGGTATTGAACTTACCCAGCTTACTATTCTCGCAACAAGTCTAACCAGCATAGTGGCCCTCGGCATATTCGGAATTACGAACAACGGTAGAGACGTACATCAAAGAGATGACAGCCCTCGGCGAGCGCTTCCTAAGGCTCGTCGCAAAGGCCCTGTCCCTCCCCGAAGATACCTTTCTAGACTTCCTCTCGGACCAGCACCGCCTCAAGCTAGTCCACTACCCAGCCCACACCGACACCGCGGAAGCGCAAGGCGTGGGCCCGCACAAGGACTCCTCTGGCTGGTGGACCTTTCTCCTGCAGGCCTCGCCGCCGGAGGTCAAGGGCCTCCAGGCCCTCAACAAGGCGGGGTCCTGGATCGACGTGCCAGTTATACCGGGGACCTTCGTCGTCAACATCGGGCAAGCATTCGAGGTTGTGACGAATGGGGTTTGCAAAGCGACGACGCACCGCGTAGTCGGCGGGCCGCTAGATAGGTTCAGCGTCCCGTTTTTTCAGGGTGTCAGGAGGGATCTCACCAAGGAGCGTGCAGTAGGGGCATTGAGGGAGCACTTTGACCGACCAGAGTTCAAGGGGTCAATAGAATCGGAGGAGGGAAGGGAGATCGACTCGGCGTTCTTGAACGGCAAGTATGATACATGGGGCGAGAGTCAACTCCGGACCAAGATGCGGTCTCATCGTGACGTCGCGAGGGAATTTTACAATGACGTATATGACAAGTACGTAAATGACGACTGAGGAATAAACTTTGAAAACCCATCGCTAGTCGAAATATTTCGCCTTGACACCCTTGATAATCTCCTGCTCAGAGACCTGGCTCCTCGCCTCCTTGCTGCGATTGACCCCCGCCCTTACCCTCGCCTTAACCCACTCCCCCGCCGTGATCCCCTCGGCCAACTGCGTCCCCTCCTCCGGCTTATACCCTAGCCTCTCCAGTACCGGACTATGTACGGGCCTCAGCTCAAGGCTATCTTCCGGCCTCACAAAGTATAGCACCCCGAGCCTATCAATCCCCGCCTGGTCGGCCGGCGGAGCCACGACGCGGTGGATGCTGCTCTTCAGAAAGCCGTTGGTAAGGAACTGCAGCGCGTCCGCGACATTGACAGTGATGCTCCCGTCCCGCGGCCTCACCCACTTCCAACCCCCCTCCGGACTCTTCACCTGCAACGCAGCAACAGGCTGCCGGAACAGCAACGTCAAGCTCCCAAAGTCAGTATGCCCCTTAACCCACACGCTCCCCAGCCTCTCATTCGTCTCCTCGTCGCGGGCGTGGTACTTCATGTACCGGAGGTGGCAGTCCGATAATTCGTCGTATCGGTGGCGGGCCGTGAAGTGGTCTTCGGGGAGTTCGAGGGCAATGGCGAAGAGGGCAAGAAGCTTGTGGGCTATGTCGTGGTGGATGTGGCGGGCGAAATGCTCTATCTCGGGCTTGTTTGACTCGATTACGGAGGGGTGGGAGCGGGTGAGCTGTGGGATGAACTTTGGGACGTTGTAGATTTCGGTATTGTCAAAGATTCCGGGGGCGACTTCCTACGGGCTGTTAGTTTCATGATATTAGGTGTTCGTAGTGCAAAGAAGCAGAAACGTACCCGAAGCCCTAGGGGCTTATACCCGTTATACCCGCCATTCTCGAGGTCCGCCCGGTACTTGAGCTTCTCCCCATCCGGAAGCTCAAAGACAGACTTGCCGATGGCAAACTGGCGGTCCACTTCCTCCTGCGACAGCCCAAAGTTGACAATGTAGAAGAAGCCCGTCGTCTGAAGCGCGTCGAAGAGCTGCTTTGCTAGTGCCTCCTTACCGCCCGGGTTGTCGAAGGTGGAGAGATCGAGCGTGACGAGGTCCGCCCATTCCACTCTAGTAGTGTTAGCCCGTCTCGAATTTCCAGGGTGATTGTGATTATGCACCTACGTTCGTGCTTGGTTTCGTCTACCTGCTTGTAAGCCGGCAAAATGTTGGCTGGTGGTTGCTGTACGGCGGCTGCCATGGTAGTGTGTAGATCAGAGGATATTGGTATCAAAGGTCTCGGAACCACACGGAAGCCTCTGTCACAAAGCTCTTTCTAAAACTACAGCATGATTTGGAACTGGTCTTTATGTAAGACAAGTACCGATTGTACAACTCCGGTGCCCGGCTCCGAGCGGAGCCACCGAAATCTCGCCATCGGGCCCCGCAATAACCTCAACGCATAACGCAATCTGCAACCTATAAGGCCCAGCCACTCCCAACCCCTGTGCGTCTTCTTCATGGATACCCCGCGTTGGAAGGATTCAATGAAGACTCCATGTGCCGCCCTTCCATCACTTCAACATGACGTGCGCCGGAGAGTGTGTTCCAATGCCGCATACGGGATTGATTGAGATGGGCGGGCTGTCAACCTGTTACCACGCTGCCCCCACGCTGCTCTACATCCGGCCTGTTAGCCAATTTCGGCGAGGCGTTCCACATGGCCCCGGATGTTATCGCACGCCTTGGTTAGCCTGTCTATATAGCGCATCCCTCCGGTACCGGGAGTATCCAGTTGTTGAGCAATCTGCCAGCATGAGAACCCGCAACTCACGCCGCACGAATAGTTGTGAGTGATTTTTTCAAAGTCGTGATTGTACATCGAGATGTCATGATATAGATCCTATATCTGGTAAAACACACGACTGGCCCTGAGAGACACACAAAACCCCGCCAGTCTTTTGCGCTCCCCAGTCTGCCCCCAGGCCACGGCCCTCATCTTGCACGCCTCGCCACCTACAGCCGCACACAATGTCAGACGCCACTGGCAAGCTCCCCGGGGCGTCGGCCTCCCCCGTCACCCCGGCCCTCGACTCAGCCAGCGACACAGCCGCCAAGGATGACACCCTCGCCCGAGCCGGAATCACACTTGCCCCTCGCGGTGCGGAGATATCCTCCGCCGGCGCGGTATCCGGCTTCGACGCCGCCCGCATGCGTGACCGGGCGCTCCTTACCGCAGAGGAGGAGAAGGCTCTCATGCGACGCGTCGACTGGCGGATGATGACTGTTTGCTCTCTCCTATTCCTGCTCAAAAACATTGACGCGGACAACATTTCAAATGCGCGGATTATGAACAAAGGGACCGATAGCAACATCATGACACAGTTGAAGATGAGCTCTGATCAGTATAATCTGCTAAACGTTCTCTATTACGTCAGTCCTCGTTTTGTCTTCTTACTTTTGTGTCAGTCTTTATTGACAAGAGACAGATTCCCTACATCGTGTTCGAGGCCCCCTCGAACTTGCTGCTGAAAAAGTTCAACCCCAGCACATGGCAGTCGAGAATCATGATCTCCTGGGGGATAGCACTTCTATGCCATGTCCCTGTCTCCAACAAGGAGGGGATCTTCGCAACAAGATTCCTGCTCGGACTGGTATGTGATAAACGAATCCCATCCGGAGCCGAACCCCGCTGAAACCCACCCGTGCACAGTTCGAAGCCGGCATGTTCCCCGGCGTGATATTGCAGATGACATATTGGTATCGCCCCGACGAAATGTCGATTCGTCTGCTGTATTTCTGTGAGTGAGCTCTAAATCTGTGCGACAAAATCACGTACTAAACCGACTAGACGTCCTCGGGAACCTGTCAGGCGTGTTTAGTGGACTCCTGGCCTTCGCCTTTGACACCGCCTCCGGAACCGGCGGCCTCTCCGGGTGGCAGTGGCTCTTCCTTGTAGAAGGCATTTTCACCGTCCTGTTCGGCGTCGCGGTAAAGTTCCTACTCCCAGACTGTAAGGCCAATCCCAAATCCTAGGACTCTCATGCTCCAGCGATATTCACACACAGATCCTAATACCACCCCAGTTCCCCCAACAGCAAAGTGGCTCACCGACCGCGAAAAAGCCTTCATACAAGCTCGCCTACCCCCCAACGCCCCCCGAGCCGCGGAGCAGGACTTCGACGCCCGTGAGATCCTCTCCTCGCTCAAGGACCGCCGCCTCTGGCTCTTCACGCTCATCTGGGCGACCTTTACCGTCGGGACCTCGGGCGTGCGCTTCTACCAGCCCACGGTCATCGCGAACCTGGGGTACACCACCATTGCGCAGGCGCAGCTCCTCAACCTGCCCATCTCCATCCTTAGCATCGTCGTCATTGGTATCACGGGCTTCTTCGCCGACAACGGCCGGCTCCCGCGCCCGGTCTACCCCCTCTCCGTCTTCGCCGTTGTTCTAGCCTGCTACGGCGTCCTGGTAGCCTATCCCTCCAACGGCGCCGTCTACGCCGCGACCCTGATCGGCAACGCCTTCACATCCGCCTTCTTCCCCCTAATGTGGCCCTGGCGCGTCCAGACCACCTCGCGCGCCACGGGCTCCGCGTTCAGCATCGGATTCGTCAACAGCTACGGGCAGATTGGCGGGGCGATCGGGCCGCAGATCTTCAGGGAGAAGTACGCGCCGAGGTACAAGGAAAGCTTTGCGAGTGCCATGGGGGTGGTGAGCGCTTGCGTTGTTGTCACGCTTGGGACGTGGTGGGTTACGAGGGGGACGGAGGCGGAGACGAGGAGGCTGAAGAGGGCTAGGGTTAGGGCGGAGAGGGAGGGGATGGCGGTGTTGGATGATGTTGTTGACGATGATCTAAAGAGTCGTGTATAGGCGTTTAAAACGGCGAGGCATGGAGGCAACTCGTTTTACGAGCATCGATACTATACGCAAACACTACAAAAGGGTCATAGTCAAGCTGTTAGTTAATTCAACACCGATCTTGTTAGGACAAAAAGGCATTGCTTGATCTACAAAATGACTACCCTACTGTGACTCCAAGAGATATCGGACACAAATTGCGGCTGTTCTACTTCCCAATGCCCCACTGCATCATCCAGTCCTTTACCCAGCCCTTGTTAACACCTCCAACACCCCCAAGCGTCTTCCTAACCGCCTCGTCCCTCTCAGTCCTCAGCATACGCGGGCCTTGAGACTACCCACCCACGTCGCCCAAGAAGTCAATCAACCGAAAGACGGGGTTCATCTCAACGTCGACAGCATTTTCTGCGCTCTCTCTTAGTAGAGCAAGCCACTCTGGGGACGTGACAAGCCGCATCTGAGTTTCGTCTGTTAACTGTGGCTTCTTAGGTACCAGGGTAATGTGAAGGCTATCCTCGACCGGAAGCTCCTGTCCCCCCAAGGGCCTCGCCCTCTGCAACAATAGTGAGTGCCAAACGACTCCGCTATACTCGGGCTTAGGCGTGAGACACGGACTGATGTGAGGATCCCCACAGCCTTCGCGCATATGTGCCCTTGGAAGGGGGTATCTTTGTAAAATACCATGATCAGAGAATTGTATTCCGCGCTCGATATCTGTGCCGCTTGTAAATCAATAGATGGTCTCTGAAGCGGGCGATCGAGGTCACAACAATGCTGATATATACACCCATACTTCCCCGCTAGTTCACAGCGCGTATATGGATATTGCTAGCACCGTCCCTGGATATCTATGCCGCGGCTTCAGTGAATGCATCGCAGTAAGTGATAAATATGGTTGGTCAGCAGTGAATTAGCCACATCTCAATCGTCCCGTGCCGCTTCAACGGATTCCTCACTCCAAATAACTTCTAATGCTGGTGGGGTTTCATCGCATCATGGATGACGAGGCTGATCTACCTTTTCAGCGCGCAATAAACGTAACGCGATATTGTCTATATCCATCTATATGGCTCCTCACTAATACCCCATGTCCCAGCTCCACCTAGGCAGAAGCGTCGTACACGCAACCGCATACCCTCTTATCCGCTACCGTTCGACTGTCCTTCGCCTAGCTATCCAACGGTCCCGAGCCGATGAAGCATTAGCCTTAGCCGTATCCATACTTCCTCTATGGGTCCAGTCGCTTGTCATACACTGGTGGCCTAGGCCCTTCCTGCCTGACCGGGTGGTCCTTAAGATTCTTAAGCCCGACTGGGACGACGAGTTCCTGAGTGAGAAGCGAATGTACAACAAGCTCAGGGCTCTACAAAGACTTTATATTCCAACACTCTATGGCGAAGCGGAATACGACGGGCAGCGGGCATTGTTAATTTCCTATATCGACGGCGATACTCTAGATTCCAAACCTGCAGCGGAAACTCGAGGAGGCGTTTGAGTCACTTCAACATTTTGGTGTTGTTCAAGAAGATCACAATCTGAACATTTTATCCTGGTGGAGGGCCAGAGGATTGTCATTATCGATTTGGAGCGCGTCCTAGAGTCGCTCTCGGCGGAGGCGATGTGCGACCACTTCCAAGAGCCGAACCGGCCCCGGGAGCCAGCCCCTCCGGAAAAAGTGGTGGAGTCGGCGGAGTCTACGATTTGGATGGTCATGCGGTCTTACAAGTTACAGAAGGAGGCGGCCGAGCGTGGTGATGACTGGTAGCTGTGGCTAGTTGACTTTTTGCCTATTCTCGAGGAGTTTTGGCTCAGGCGTGATAGCGTTCGGACCAGCGCTGTATGTTTTGTATATTTCTCACGTCCCCTAACACCTGATGCTAGCAACAAACCGTAGCTGTACGCTAGGGTTAGTCCCATTTTGTTCTCAATTTGATTTCGAACCATACACTTCTACATGGGGAGCAGCATTGAGGTGAGGCCGCCAATAGCTACGTGGCATCCATGACTAGAAGAGGCACGATATGTATCCTTGGCGGCTCGTTAGGTCCTGTGAGGCTTGCCTTCGGCACTCAACGTGGCGCCCATCGCCGTGTCTCCTGGATTACTAGTGCCGTATATTGTTCCACACATGTTGCATGCCACTGGCAGACTACCCATTGGAGGGCCAGAGATTACTCAACCTACCGCGCAGGCTGTTCCTGTCTGGGTAGGGCCAAAATAGCGGACGCATATCCTGCTGAACAGTCCGCCGTCCACGCCTGCGCGACCCCGAGGAGAGGTCTGATGTTTAACGGGAAGGGGAGAATACGGAAAGTAGTCGTCTGCTGGATGGAAAACAGCAGTGCACGCTGGGCACGGTGGCGAGCCTCCCAATATACCAGACACGTCTTTCACGAACCGATACTTGTAGTCTGCGTACGCCAGAAAGGCCAATGGTTGGGTGCCCTGTTTCCTTGGCCGATACGCCATTGGACAGCGGTAGGCCGTGGCATGCGGCGTGATGCTGGGCCCTTTGATGGGCACCCTTGTTCCCGGCCTCTGCCTACACCGCCCCTTCTCGCTCGCTCTGGAACTAAAAGCGTGGCTGCGATCAATCCCCCTAGACGGAGACAGGGGACGGGCCCTCCCCGTTTGGGTAGCCGGCCGATGGAAGGAACCGTGCTCCGGGTGAGTCGGCGAAGGTCCAGGGTGGGGGAAGTGACGAGAGGGAAAACAAAACAAAAGTCGTTCCTGGCCCAAAACCTTGCCTCTAACTCTGACCTTCTAGTCCTAAATCATCTTGCACGTAAGCCTTGCGATGCAGCTATTTTTACTCACCAGAGTCCCTACAACTTTAAGCTATAGACTCGAAGTACGGATTTGTTTTGAGAAGCGAGGAGAGTACAGGGACGGCAGGGGGCATGATTGCCAGGGATCGAAATGTACGTACCTTGACCAAACTATTGGTTACCGAGGTCTAATATGGCCCCGCGACGACGAGATGGTCATTGGAGGGTTCGTCATGCGGACCATCCTCGTTTTAGTTCCGCCAGCCTCTCTACTTTGCCTTGATTGGGGCAGATTGCTCGGGTTCTTTCACGCCGGGCACCTGTAGTTGGTTCCTGTGAGCTGGGTGACCAGGACATTCATCTGCGGCCAAAGTAGGTTTCTTCACTCTTGAGCCTGGGAGTGGCGGCGTTCAAGCGGCAGAGTCATTAGAGTCATAGTACACGAGTGGGAGAAAAACAGACTCTAACTCGTGGTTTGTGGGCATAAAGCTACACCTGTAGCTGCTTCACCACCGCTACGTCTGTCATATTCAACTACTGGGGCAGGATTATAAGGCACCAGCTGGCGGCTCCATTGCTGACGACGTCAAGTGGAAGCTCCATCTTATCGTGCCGTCGTTGCGAGTGCCATCACCGTTATCCGAAGCATGTTTTGAGTTATTTAGTGGTTTCGGAGTATAAGGGCTAACCTCGTATCACTCAAGGTATTGTTGCGTATTCTCGACAGGCTTTTGATGGCCGCTGGAATGCTTGTGGTTTTCAAGTGGTATAGATGGGGGAAGCGAGGAGGGTCGTGGGGCGTTTGGATTCAGGGGTTGGATTATTTGAGCTCCACGGGGAAAAGTGTTGTACTGCTTGGGCTTATTTTTATCTGCTGGGATAGAGTCACTCGGGGTCAAGGCGGTGGAACTACGCATAGTGTAGCCAACCAGAAAATGGGGGTTGTTTATAAGTGTAATTCCATTGACGCTATATGCTGTAGATCATTCAACTATGCAAGGGACGTTACGGGGCAACAGTATAGATCATATCGCCTTTACTGGGTGTACAGGCAGCCGACAGGCTCCTCGACCTCGACGGTGCGGGCAGAAACGCCAACGCAGTCCTCGTTGCCGCCGGGGTTGTTCACACCGGCGCTGACCCAGACGCTGTGCGACCCGTCGATGCCGTTGGGGCACGCGATGAAGCTGGCGCCGTTGAAGGAGAGGTTGCCGGACTCGTCGACCTCAAAGCCCTGGCGCTCGCCGTTCCTGGGCGGGGGCTGGGCGCCAGTGGTGTAGCCGAGCTTGCCCTGGCCTGTTTCAATCCGTTAGCACTCGACTCTCCCATCCCCCTTCGTTACGAAGGGCAGCAATGTGATATCCCCTTACCCATTCCGGAGCGGTCGACGAAGAGCTGCTGGGGGGTGGCGCTCGCGGCGTAGAGGTACATCTCGCCATCCTGCAGGTAGAAGGTGGCGGCGCCGTCGGTCTCGGCATCACAGCTGGCGTTGTCCTCGGGGAGGTTGAGCATGATGCTGCTGAGGGCGGCGCTGAACTTGGCGAAGTGGACGTCGCTGGCGGAGCGGAGGGCCATGAGGTTGAAGGTGGCGCCGTCCTCGATGGTGGCGGCGGCGGCGAGGCCGGCGAGGGCGGGGATGATGGCGCGGAACTGCATCTTGAGAGAGCGGAAGGTGGATATGATGAGAGTTGGTAGAGGGTCGATTGTGAGAAGTTGTTAGTTGACGAGGATGATTAGAAATTTGAGAGGGAAAAAGGGAAATCGGGCTGCGGCTTATATATAAATCGCCGCGTGGTCAATGCACATTCCGGCTCTACGTTGGTCCCGCATAAGTCTTCTCCATTCTTCGTTCGTGAGGTGTCAGTCGACCAGGTTTCGTTCTCGGAGACTGCCCTCTCGGGAGGCCAGCCGTGGTGGGCCTTCTGTCAAGGTACCATCCGGAGTCCCCGCCAATGACGGCAATTGCTCTTAGTCGATCGGGAATCAGTCGATGAGCCCGGTCAGGTCTTGGCATGCCAGGGCAATGCCTGCTACGTCATGCCGAAAGTTCCCGGGGCCGACAGGCCCCCATACTGTACAGTTCGCCCTGCCCTACCTCGTATTACCCGTACAGAGGTGAATACGAGCACCTGGCTGGGCGCATGCATCTTGGGCCTAGTGGGGTACGTTAATACGAGGCGGAGACCCGGGTCCGCTCCTTGCCCGGAAAGGAAGGAGGCACGAGTACGAAAATCACGTGTCCACGCAATGTACCGGTTTTTAGTGGCTTGGCGTTTCCTTATGTAATTGTACGGATATAGGATATCATGGAAGCGGTGGAAGACATACCGAGGTACCGCCCAAATTAGTAATCCCATAACAGGGATATTTCTTGTTTGTATGGTTCTTCGACGCGTTTATCGCCATCCGGAAAAAGGGAAGGCTTATCCCCGTGATTTTGTAGGCCGTATGCTTTGCGCTCGGCTCAAGGGCCGAAGCCTGTGCTGGCGAGCTACGAGGTAGGCTTAGAATCTGCGGTTAAGGATGCAGTAGCATCTGCGTATATGGGTTCGGCTTGGACGCAAAAGTAATGCGGATGAACACCACGCCGTCTGGCCCCATCGTGCCCCCTCAACATGCCGGCTATATCCGCAATTGTTATGTAGGTACTTCTAAGGCCTCTTCAGCCAACAGCAGTTCCCCAGATCGGCAAGCTTCACAAGTCGCCGGGCAACACCCCGGGCGGTTCGTTAGTAGTCTCTCTACGGTCCTAGACCACCCACGCCCATCGCACTATAGAAAAGAATCGCGATGCGTTACTATGCAGGCGTTAAATTCGTGGCATTGGCGCTGGTTATGTACAACTCTGCTGAAAGCTACCGCGATCGATCAAACATCCACTTGGTTATACATCGGCTTCTCGAGCTTAGAGCAACGTGAAATAGTTCCCTCTCGTCGCCCTGGGCAGGGCCCCGCATTCGCGGCCGTCCTTCCTCAAAGGGGACGACGATAAGGATGATGCAAACGAGAGAACGACGCGAATGATAGGGCGAGGCGGGCGGTTAGGAAGACTCACGAAATTGCGGGCACTTGCGCAGGGGCCATAACCCCAACTACCTCGTAAGTATGGCTCGGCGATGGCCGAAGTTCAGTTGAGTCTGGGGTGTACAGGGCAGCGGTCCTTGGGCGATCACGGCGATCACGAAGTTACGGGCGCTTGCGCAAGGGTCATAACCCCAACCAGGCATGGCTCGGCGATGCTCGCACTTCGGTTGAGTCTGGTCCGTAAAGCGTAGCGGTGCTTCGGCGATCGCGGCGATCGCCATTTGTTTCACACGGCGCTCAACGGCGTTTGTCGACTAATCGCGCCTCGTGTCTTCCCCCGTTTTTCTCTAGGCATTTTTTCGGTCTCGGCGTTGACGTCACGCCGATCCGCTCAACACGAAGTCGACAAGGCCCGGTGGGGCTGCCATCCGCGCTACAACTTCGTATTCCGGGGCGGTGTTCCCGCGTCCGGAGATGTGGAATTCATGCGCAGCGGCACTTCCAAAAACGGGACATTCCCCCGGCCGAATACTACTTTACCCGTCGAACCCCGCGGTTTGATTATTTTTGGCGCATTCGTTGCTTAATGCTGTACGAATACAAGAGCGACTTGGAAATCCTTGGCTTGAGCGCTATTCTTGGTGCGCTATTCTTGGTGTGCTTAGCTCTGGCCTCCAGCTTTAGCCGCTCCACTGTCCTAGCTTCACCCGAGTTGCTATCCAAAACGGCTACACGAGTGGAGCTGAAGCACTGAACAAGAATTCGAATCTCATATACCCCCGCAGTCCGTCGTAGATATCTAGGCCGGAACTCCCGGCAGCGCAACACCGCCTTCTTGATACCGGTAGTGCATCGTCGTGGATGGTCGACCAATCCTGCGCAGAAACCCGCTCAGACTGGAGCGGGTAAGGTCCAAACCGATCCATCAGACCCCAACCGCGATGGATATGAACTTGTCTGCCTCCTCGACGGGCAGCTATGCCGGGCGGCTACACATACATCGACTACCTCGGCGGCTCAGCCACGGGTCCCGCCGTGCAAGACGTCTTTACTCTCGATGGCCTTGAATGCAATCAGACCTTCGTCGCTGCGGACTCCCCGTCGTGGGGCAACATCCCTGTTGACAGGCTCGTGTGTCCAGCTTTTGGAACACTGCCGTGGAGACTCCGATAGGGCAAAACATGGCCGACGAGCCCCGCCTCGGACTCCACCACGGGACTGAGCTAAAGACCACAGGCGGTGTATACTCTTGGAGGGTTCGAAAGAAGGTGGCCTCGTTGGCGGTGAGATTGTAATAGCCCCCCTGTAACACCTCGACGGCCAATACGAGGTCTGTTGAGCCGACTTCAACTCCGCCACACCATGCCGCAAAATCAACAACGGAACCCACGAAAACAACAACCCACCTCGCCTGAACCGTCTTTGGCACAGGCGGCGGCCGCATCTCCTCCCCAGATCTGACACCGCTGCTAGGCGGCTACGCATGTATGTTTGCCTAATACGTTACCTGAATTACTCGAGGGCTTTGTGCCGACGGTAGCTTGAAAACGTCCAGTACGGCGATCCACAGATCGAGAACAAGCCATCAAGGATATTGTAGAAGGACGGCACATTCCCTTTATAACGTAGTCTTCTCCGGTGGTACCAGACAACATGACTCAAAGTCATATTCCCCCTGCCTTTAAGATATCTTCCCCTGTTACGTGCAGACATGGCCCTAAGCGCTATTAAGCCTCGCGGCAATTCCCGGTGATTTCGCAAGAAATCTCCTCGACGATGGCATCTAGTGGCGTAAGTAAGCACGGAACCGGAGGCACGGTTTGAAAGGGCAACTCACAAACAGTCGCCATGTGATGTCCGGGGGGCATTAATATAGGAAAGATGCTCGCATCCACAACCCTCAGGCGCCCAATGCCGTAAACGCACCCCTTCCCATCTACAACCGCCATAGCATCGTCCCACTTGCCCATGGAGCAGGTACAGGCCCCGTGGTAGATGTTAGTATACGACCTCTTGATAATATCGAGTATCTCCTCATCGGTCGTGACGTTGAGACCAGGGAACGCCTCGTCTTCGCCAACCCGGAACTCCCTTGGCGCAAGGGTATCCCAAAACTCGCGCGCGCGCTTATACCCCACGACTGCGATCTCCGCGTCGGCCTTGTTCCGAGGAAGTTTGGGTTGATGACTGGCTGGACGGTGGTATCGGGCGGCGAGAGCGTCACCGTCCCCCGCGACCGGGGCGCCACGAGCGCGAGGACCAAGCTCGCATAATTGAATCTGTCATTCGGGTCTCCGTGGTGCGAGTCCTTTTGGTCGCCGAGGTATACGGAGAGAGAGAGAGAAACTCCAGCTCCGGCCAGTCCGCAGGATACCCTTCCAGCTCCCGCATGGTGCTGTTCGACAGGGAGGACCGGTACGCTTCGGGGACTTTTTCCCACACGAGGACGTCCGTGGTGGAGGTTGTGTACATTCGCGCCTCGCGCTCGTTAAAGTCTTCTGCAGCCTGTGCCGCAAAGTCGAGTCTCTGTAGGGCGGAGATGGTCGGGGCATTGATACGCCACGATGGGCTGTGGTAGATATCATCCTAGAGGTTCTTTCCCACGCCTGGGCCGTCCGCAACCACAGGTATATCGAGCTTCTTTAGGTCTACCGCTGGCCCATAACCAGATTCCAGGAGGAGCTGGGGGGAGCTGAAGACGCCCGATGAGAAAATATCACCTCCTTTCGCGTCGAGAGCACGTACTCCAGACCCAAGGTGTCAACGAGCACCTCAGTTACCTCTTTGCCATCATTGAACGGGATTCTTTTTTGGCGAGGGTCGAATAATGAACAAAGTAATTGGGCAAGTCGAGGTCCCTCAGAAGGAACGATGTTTCCGAAGAGTCACGCGTCGTCGTCTCCACGTCGATGGTAAACATGCTGTACGATTGCCCCAATATGTGTTAGTTGACACACTTTACCATCAGGGTTCCTTTCCTCGGTCAAGCAGCTGAAATATGCGGAATACGACACTCACACTTTGGGGGGTAGTGGCGTAACCCTAGTCAATGGCCAATCCATCGAGCTCCTCCCCGTGAACGCGCCATCAAACGTTGGGATCTGCGACAGGTCGTTGTTGGAGGTCTCATAGAAGCCGCACGCCTCGATAACCGCAACGGTCCCTCCTGCTGCTCAGCCAGCCGTGTGGTAAGCGTGAGACCCTATGACCATTAGCTCTCGCCCAGCTCCTTAACAGTCCCTGTCGAGGGCGTCTCTAGAAAGGTCTCTCTTACAGCATTTACGGTACCAACGATGATGTAATCGTAGGTTAAATTATCACCCGGGATACCGAACGAAGACCCGAGGAGCCGGTTGCGTCTGCGGTGGTCCTCGAGAGGCGTATGACGACCCGGGCGGATGGCACCAGCGGCTATGATAGGCGCGAGGAGGAGCATCGAAGACAGAATGAATATCATGAGGTTGATCAAATACAATACGTCTTTGTTATTGTCTGCGTGTTATACTGGAGTTTAAGGCATTGAACCTTGCTTTTCTACGTTCACGATACCACCAGCACTTCTTATACTATCGAGCGCGACCCGTGCCCTCCAGAGGCACTCTATTTTGACAAACGCCGCTAGAGTCTCCACGGACATCCCACTCTCAGCCCTCAGCCCCAAAGCCTCAATCGGCTCATCGAGTCCATCCTTAGTTCAGCTACACCTTGTATCGCGCTCCTCCGTGCCTTGGCGCGAGCGACCATCTTCAGCCTTCACCTCATCATCCTCCTCAGCCCTGCGCTAAAAACGCCAGTTCTCTAGTGAACAGTAATTGCGTTCATGGCCCGCCGAAGCGCCATCTCGGCCTTTTAGCCGAGCGGATTCGATACCGGCGGCGAGGACGGAGCCATAGGGTATGGCGGAGCTCGGGGAGGTGCGACGGCGGAAGAGGTGTGACGCGATAGTGAGAAGTTCCCGCTTGCCAGGGCAAGTAGGGAAGGGACAGGGGATCTAGCGGCAGAGTTTTATCACCTTACCAAGGACCTGCGCGGCCATTCGCCAGAGTAGATGACAGGTCGCTTTCATATGCACGTGGGAGGGACAATGGTATGTTGGCTGCTGCTGCTGGGGAACTCGGCGGTCCTCCGCGCCGGGGTGGCAGGCATTCTTCACGTTGCATTACGCGAATGGAACCCTGTCCGCGGTGGGCCAACAAGCGGGATAATAAAGGACCCCGTCACATTTCCTAGGTTTTCTCCTCACCCCGCTCTTTTCCACCTTCTAGAACCATTCAACATCATTTATTGGGACCAGATCCACGACACAGACTCACAATGGCTGCTCCGAAGGCGCAACCGGCGACGTCGCCCAAGTCGGCATCCTCGCCTGGACCGGCGGCTGACGCCGCGGTCGACAATGAGCAGCAGCTCGAAGTTGACCACGTGAGTTTTATATGCCGTGCTTTTTTACACGCAGGCGACTGACCAAGCCACTCATCATAGGACCGAGCGGATGATGAAGCAACAATTAATGAGCAACTGTGAGTATCCTCGTCCCTTTCCCATTCTGTCGAGGCACGTATGCATAACGCCCTTTACTATAGGTCCACCTTCACCGCTTCGCTGTCATCTAGTGTTATGGATTACCCAATGGAGCATGGACGAAGGTATCACGCGTATCAGAAGGGCTGTACGTAGCGATCCTCGTTAATTGCCGGGTCTCCCGAGTACTGACTATGTCTGAATAGCCTACGTTTTCCCTAATGACGAGGTAAGATATACTTAGAGTAAACGCATGAATATGTGTGCTAATAGCCCGAAGCGTGAGCAAGAGAGACTAGACGTGATGCACCACATTATGGTGAGGATGATGGGGGGAAGACTTTGGCTGGCCCCGATCGATGAGGACAAGGTCCAGAATGCTTTAGATATTGGGACGGGGACAGGAACGCGTACGTGATTCTTCTAAAGGTGTGAGATCATTGCTAACTGTCTATAGTCGCCATCGAGATGGCGGACGCCATGCCTGGTGCACAGGTATGACGTCGTTGCCATAAGCGGTGTCACATATGTTGTTACAAGGGCAACGCGCTGATATGCCATAGGTCATCGGTTGCGACCTGAGCCCCATTCAAAGCCCCTGGTAAAGCAAGAAGCCGGTCTATAATCAAGTGACTAGCGCTAACGCGGTGAAGGATCCCACCGAACCTGAAGTTCGAGGTGGACGATGTCGAACGAGAGTGGACGTACTCCTTCAAGTTCGATTTCATTGTGAATCGCTACATGGCTGGCTCTATCGGCGATTGGCACCAGCTCGTCGAGCGAATTTACGAGTAAGCCAGGACAAAACAATATACGCGGAACTAGCTAACCGTAGTTACCTAGGAACTTGAACCCCGGTGGCTGGGTGGAGCTCCAGGATTTTGATTACCTGTACACCTCTGACGATGGGACCCTTACCGACGAACACGACTTCCTGAAGTGGGATAAACTCTTCCTCGACGGCCTCGACGCCATAAACCGTAGCGGGCGCCCGGCCCATAAGCTTCGATCATACGCCGAGGCCGCCGGCTTCGTCAGCATCCGCGAGGAGAAGCTCAAGATGCCACTAGGCCCCTGGCCTAAGGATCCAGAGCTAAAGCAGATTGGCATGATGAATCTTGTGCAGATGCTTGACGGGGCAGAGGCATTCTCGCTAAAGACCCTGGAGGCGATGGGATGGTCGCGGTCTGAGATCGAAGTCTTTCTCGCAAAAGTCCGTAAGGAAATGAAAGCGGGCAAGTTCCATGCATACGCTCCATTGTACGTTTCCGGTCCCCGTCATATACTATTGATCGTTGACTGACATTCTCTGGTAGCCACGTGGTGTATGCGCAGAAGCCGGACGCGTAGGAATGGTTGTTAGGGTCATTACGAATCTCCTTTTGACGTACTGTATGGCTCTCTCTCGCTGACTTGCTAGGGTCTGCGTTTAATACAGGAAAAGTGACGTTTTTGACTTCCTATAGGTCTGGAAAGCGGGGAAGCAAAATAGACCTTTGTTCTAAGTAACGAGGATATGCTTGACGGCGGAAAGGACACGAACACAACCTCCTGATCGTCTAGAGGGCCCTCCTCGGGTAGACTAATAAAGCTCTGCCCTTGCTAAGCGCGATGTAACGTGAGTATCTTTGGCGACGGACCCCGGGACTCTACGATCTTCAATCTTTCCACCCTCCTCGGGCGCCAATACACTGACCGTCGGCTCAGCATCTCACCCCTAGGGCTCGTATTCATTAGTTCATGTTTAGCACTAGGTTGGGGGGTTGAGACTAGACTAAGCCATACGTGATATATAAGGAATATGGCAGCAAGGTGGTAAGAGTCGTTTCCAAGCTTTCCCTTTCTTCTGGATGCTCGATTTTAGAATGCGCCAGTAAGAGCTTATATAGGCACGTGCGACTCTTAACCCCCTAAGAACTTAAAAGACGGTTCTATGACCTCGGCGACGGAAAAGTCTAGCGTAAGTCCCGAATGTATATAGGGGGGACTGGAAGAGCTCATCATTTCAAACAGGCAGCGTGTGGCGCCGTCAAATGAAGACGGGGAAACGTGAAACGGGTTTGACAGAGTAATAACCACGTGGCTTGCATATTACTAGCGGGGTCAAGTTCCCCACCGCGGACCCTGGCTCAGCTCTCTCGGACGGAAAAAGGGGGCGCGGAACACTCGGAAGACGTCAAGACCTCAAAACGCCAAGAGGCTAAAGCAAGCTAGGGATCTGGTGTCTGACCATTCCCGCGAAAACAGGGCACCTCCCCCACTTTGAGATCCCCACCCGGACACCGTCCCAAGCCCGTTCGGGACCCTTGCAGAACAAGCCTGGCGCCCTCTGGGCGTTCCCATTGGGCCACGCCGGGGGATCTGCAGGCGGAACCCCGTCTCTTCATAGAGGAGGCGCTTTTCTTCACTGGCACCCCGACCCTAATTCCCACGTTCCGCGCAAGGCCCCTCCCGCCCCCAGATTAATCTTCGCCCCGGGAACCCAGTGGAGCGACGAGAGAAAAACCAAATTTCTCCCTGGATAGCGGAATTACCGAGTCCTCTGGAAACAAACACCTCCCCCTTTTCGAACCGATTCTGCAAGCCACGCTTCGAAAACGCCCCGCGCGTCCCGAAACCCACACAGAACCAACGGAACAAGGCCGGACCTTGCGAATAATTCCCCACCAGCGAGAATGGGCGACGCCGCTACGTCGTCGTCTCCGCCCCGCGCGACGACGAAATCGCCAACCCCGCCCCCGGCTTCGAGCCCCATCCGCGAGACGGCGCCGCTCGTCGCCGACGACGTACGCCATGTCCCCACATCTCGCATCGACTACCGGATTGCGTGCTGATTGTTGTGTAGAACCCCGAAGAGGGGGAGGACGACGGAATCGACGTGGTGGGTTTTCGTTTTACCTTTTTACCTGCCGGCAGATAGCCCTGCGTGTGGCTGCTGTCACCTGCTTGACGTCGGTTTGCGTTGAATTGCTTCTAACTGCCGGGTCGTAACATCAGAGCGCGCAGAGCGACACCACGTCGCTGAGGAGCAGCATCTTGAGGTATCGCCAGGAGAACGGGCGGACGTACCACGCGTACAAGGACGGATGTAAGCTTCCCTTCCCTTTTTGTTATTGTTTCCTATTCCTCGGTGTTGTCGCTGGAAGTCCAGTTTCTCGGCCGATTATGGCGCACATGAGGTCGTGAAGCGGTGGACGACGTCCCATGTCTTTCTGGATTGCCTTTCTAACTAGTCCCATCAGCCTATGTCCTGCCGAATGACGAGGTAACCAGGGGCCCCATGCCGCGAACGTAATCCGTGAACACTCAGTAACCTGTTTCTCTACCTCGAACAGACCGAGAATGAGCGCCTCGGTATGTTGCGAAACCCTCGAAATCCGGATCCTCTAGGGATTGGGGTATGCTGACCCGGCGGTAGACCTCCAACACACGCTCTTCCTCCTGACGTGGGACCACGCGCTGCACGTCGCGCCCCTGGAGAAGCCGCCGACCCGGGTCCTAGACGCGGGCTGCGGCACCGGCATCTGGTCAATCGAGTTTGGTATGTCCCGACTCCGAGACTCGACTCTAGACAGATACTAACAGGTTTAACAGCCGACGACAACCCCGATGCCGAGGTAAGTCCCCGCGACGCTTTCACATCTCAGCCAGCTCTATGCGGAGGAGGACGAGGCAGGAAAGAGGCTGACACTCGCAGGTCACCGGTGTCGACCTGAGCCCCATCCAGCCGGCCTTTGTGCCGCCCAACGCCCGCTTCCTGATCGACGACCTTGAGGACGACTGGGACTTCCCCACACCCTTTGACTTTGTCTTTTCGCGCTTCATGACGGGGTCCATCCTCAACTGGCCCCGGTTCTTCAAGCAGGCTTACGAGTAAGACCACACGCTACCCTTACCCACCTCTTGCTCCCTCCACTGCTCCCATTCCCTACCCCCGCCCCCGTCACTCAAGGAAAACCGCAGCTTACACGTACCAGCAACCTCTCCCCCGGCGGCGTAATCGAGCTCCAGGACATCATCTACCCCATGGCCTCCGACGACGGCTCCCTGACCGAAACCTCCTCCTTGAAGCGCTGGGGCGTCCTCCTCAACGAGGCCTTCCGCGGCATCGGCCGCCCCATGGACACGGCATTCGCTTACGAGACGCAGCTCCGCGAGGCGGGCTTCGTGGATGTTCAGGTCGTGCAGGAGAAGTGGCCTACGAACCGGTGGCCCAGGGACAAGAAGTACAAGCAGATGGGTACGGCGCCCTCATTATTTTTCCCCCGTCGCTCTTTCAAAACCTCTCGCCATCATGACTCTGCGGCGTTTTCCCATGGCTGCTGCCATCTGTAGGGGGCGAAGTTGCTAACGCACACCAGGCATCTGGAACACGGAGAACGTCCTCACCGGCCTCGGCGCCCTCTCCCTCGCCGTCTTCACGCGGCCAAAGGAGGAGGGCGGCCTCGGCTGGGCGCCGCAGGAGCTCGAGGTGCTGCTCGCGGGGGTGAGGAAGGATATCAAAGACACGAATATCCACGCCTACTGGCCAATGTGAGAACGCCCATACCCCTCCCGGTTTGAGCGCTTGGGGCTGACTTTTTTTCTTTTTTAGCTATGCGGTTCATGCGCGGAAGCCTGGGACGGCGGTTTAAACAGGTTCTGACGAGCTCGACCTTTTTCGTTTATTAATGTCGCGGGTTAGATGTACGGCGGTGTACGGATGTGAGAGCATGGCGGACACCCCGGGCGAGAACCGGCAACTCAGCAAGGAAGGGGCGGGATGGGGGCTGCGGATGCATTTCAACGGCGAGCGATTCATGTTGGTGGCAGTGTGGTGCGTCGGTAATGCGAACTTTTTGCACGAGCTTGTGTTCTTCTACGTTATTCGGTCCTAGCCGTCTGCGGGGACTTACCACAAGGTCTCGTTAATCCGACCGACCTTGGCGAACCAGCCAAGTAGCGCGGAAGACCTCGGCCCAACACCGTGATGCTATGAACGTTATTGGGCCAACAAGCGACAAGGACGTCACGCAGGTATCCTTGCTGGGATGGAGTCGTAGAAAGGCGCCTACCAACAAAACAAGTCCTCACCCTTTTGTTGGACCTCGGTCCTCATCGGATACCGACCGTCACCTATCCGCGTTAATGGCCCACACAATTATCGAGAGACCCGGTGTTTGCGATGCCTCCGATGCTTCCGTGCAATAACCTAATCAACCTCAATGTGACGCATGCTCGTATGGTTCGTACGTCACCATGATACACTATATGGATTAAGTTTGCAGAAGGTAAATCAACTTCCCCTACTTATAACCATATCAACCTCCGAGCTACTTCCTCAAAATCTCAATCAATTCCTCAGTCGGATCGTGACAGGCCTACCATCTGACTATAAACACCATCCAACACAATGCGCGGCAAGATCGCTCTGGAGGAGGCCTTCGAAATGGCCGGCATGGAGGAAAAGTCCAAGAGGGAGGCCGAGTACTACATCAACCCTGCCGACCACGAGCGCTACGTCCGGCAGATCAGCGACATCAATGACGAACGCGTGAAGCTGTCCGATGCGCACGGAATCGGGTACACCATCTTATCCCTTACTGTCCCAGGCATCCAGGGCATCAGCGACCAGGCCGCGGCGGAGAAGCGGGCGACAGAGGTGAACGACTGGGTCGCGGACAAGATGAAGGGCAAGCGAGACCGACTCGGGGCCTTTGCGGCGCTGTCGATGCACGACCCCGTCCAGGCGGGCAAGGAGCTCACCCGCGCCATCAAGGAGCTCGGCTTCCACGGGGCACTACTGTGCGACTTCCAGCACGCGGGCGCAAACGGCGAGACGTACCTCTTCTACGACCAGCCGCGGTACGACGACTTCTGGAAGGTCGTCGTGGACCTCGACGTGCCGGTCTACATCCACCCCGCCGCCCCTACCGACGTCATGTACGAGAAACTCTACGCCCAGAGAAAATACCTCATCGGCCCGCCGCTGTCCTTTGCGAACGGTGTGAACCTCCATCTGCTAGGCCTCATCACCAACGGCGTCTTCGACCGCTTTCCGCGGCTCAAGATCATCGTGGGGCATCTGGGGGAGCACATCCCGTTCGACTTTTGGCGGATAAACCACTGGTTCGAGGACGTCAAGAAGCCGCTGGCCAAGGCGCAGGGGGGCGTCATGTGCAAGGGGACCGTCTACGACTACTTTAAGAAGAACATTTGGCTTACGACCAGCGGGCACTTTAGCACACATACGCTCAAGTACGTGGTCGATGAGATTGGGGCGGATAGGGTGCTGTTTAGCGTCGATTACCCATATGAGACGATTGAGAATTGCTCCGCGTGGTATGACGGCAGGGCGAAGGAGGTGCAGGAGGCGGTCGGCGGGAAGGACAACTACCGCAAGATTGGGCGGGATAATGCAAAGACGCTTATGGGGCTGTCGGGATTCCAGGATGAAAAAGCACTTGTGCAGTAGGGTCTAGCTATGGAGGCCGGAATCTTGTAATGGTAGCTGTCTGGTTCGATATTTTCTGGTAGCTGGGGATCTACACCAGCCTCGGCAAGGAGAGATTGACGGGCTAGATTGACTGAGATCTTTGAATGCGATTCCACCACAAGAACGGATGAGTATGTCGTATAAAGAAGAAGATGCTACGATTTCATCTTGGAAGCCTAATCTGATGACTATGATATGATCGCAGATGAGAAACATAGGCCTCGGGATACCAATTGCGAAGCAAGAAATGTGGCCTATGCTATGTACTATATCTTCTGGGGGATTAACAGGCGGAAATCGCTCAATTGTTCAGGAGCTTTGTTACCCGACTCCTTCTATTCAGTAATCTCAAAAGTGTCAAATAATCTTTACAGCCTAGTAGCAATAACATCGAGACGTAGCCGCATCAGGACAGGAACCTTTGTCCTCGATTTGTGAGTCAACTTTACCAATGCCTCTCTCGTAGAGCATTCGCCGTGCCCTCGGCCACGCACCCCGGCTGCGGAGTAGACGAGTCATAGGGCTGACGGCGTTGCTAAGCGCCGTCCTGTTACCCAGCTATACCTATTCGGGCAGGTGGCAGGCCCTTTCGTGACTATGCCTCCCAAACACAAACGCATATAAGCGGCCGGTGCCGCCACAGGCAAATTTCCTCACCAGTCCACCGTTCACCATCCGCCCTATCATGGGCTCCAAGACGGCTACCACCCAATCTGAATCCGAGAACAAACACCGCCTCACCACCATGAGCGAAACCCCCAAGGGGCAGGGCGAAAGCGTCTTCGACCTCCTCCTCATAGCCGACGCCACAGGCTCGGCGTCCGCCTTTCACGCCGCTCTCAAAAATTCCCTCCCGGAAATCATCCGCTTCGCCACAGTCACCGGCGCCTTCTCGCGCATAGGCGTCCTCGCGTACCGCGACTACACCGAGTGGGAGCTCCTCGAGTGGTCCGGCTGGTGCGACCTCTTCACCACCCCCGGCAACGTGCCATCGTCAGAGGCGCCCGTACACCCGCGCGACAAGCGTGTATCACACGATGACCTCGTGAAATTCGCGAGACAGCTCTGGAACCGTGGTGGCAAGGACCACGCCGAAGGGCTCCAGACTGCCCTAGCAATGGCGCACAGCGTCATGCGCGCAGACGCCACGACCGTGACGTTTCTCTACGCCGACTCACCGCCGCACCTCTCACGCTTCCCGACAAAGAACCAGAAGGCGGAAATCGCGGCCCTCACGGCGGACTCGTACGATGGTTTCGGGGCGCGCTTTGCGGAGTGGACCACCGCGTGCAGGACACTCGCGGGGGACGACGGGGGCAAGAGGGCAGTGGTGCACTGCGTTGTCCCAGGTGAACCCCGGATAGTCGCGCAGACTCTAGGCTTCTTGTCTGCCGTGACAGGCGGCGTGTTCCTCGAGGTTTGGGGCGCGAGCGAAGAAGCCATCTCGCGGGCCACCGTTGGTGTGCTCCTCGCGTGGATGGGCGTGGGGAAAGGCGGCGACCGGCTCCTAGCGAGGAGGAGGTATTACTCAAGTCTGGATAGTCTTGGGCGGCTCACCTGCGAAGAGCAGCTCCTCGGTCAAAACACAGACGGGATCCCCGAGAAGCAAGAGTGGAGGCTCCTCGGCCTCCATGTCACGGCGTCAGACCTACACGATATCGTCGCCCCACGCGTCACTGCCATCCCTGACTTTGCCGCACGGTACGCATCAGACGAAACCTACCGCACGCTTTTCACGTCGCAACTCAGAGCGATCATCGAAGTAGACCCCGCAAAGGTAACGCTGAGCCCCGTCCTCAGCACGCTCTTCCGCGCCCTCTGCAGCGACCTTTCCAACCCCGCGCGAGATGAGCTCGTGGAGCTTTTCAGCCAGGCGGCGGAGCAGGTGAGGTATGGGGAGAGGCGGCGGCTGATGGAGTGGCTAGCGGAGTTGTATGACTTTTCGGAGGAGGTCATGGCTAGGATCGAAGGCGTGGGTGCGGAGGATCTGTTTCCCTGTGTGTACATCGACCCGACACAGGGCGTCACTCCGGAGGAAGTGGGTGGAGAAGATGTTCGGGCCGTAGGTGACTTTACCCGCGAGGAGCTTTTAGAGATCGGCCGCTCATGCAAACCCCATGTCCTCCGCCGCCTAGGAAAGGTCCTCTCGCGGCTGTCATACGCCGAGAAGGAGGAGGACCTCCCGCAGACCATCGCGGGAGCCGGGCCAGACGCCGCTCCCCGGATTCCCCTCGCGCTGGCAAACAAGGAGCACAATAGCCGGTTCTTCGGGTCCCTTCTTCACCTCGTCGTGCCGGGAACGGTCCTCATGAGACGGCCGGCGGCATTACTGGCCGCCCTAAGCCTGCGGATGGGGATCCGGTTTCTACGTGACGCAGCGGACGCGGAGATGACAGAGTACAGAGCGTTCTGGAACACGCTGCGGGCCCCTGAGACGTGGGACCTAGACTGCCTGAGTCTGCTCCTAGACGCGGACGACGACTATAAGAGGAGGGTGAGCGAGGGCGAGACCCAGCCTGTGCATGGCCCGTCCCTCCTCCTTTACGAGGACGGACGGCTCTTTGGGACGCTGGTGCGCTATAAACTGATGGAGCTGAATCTTCTCACGCCCCTTACAGCGCGCGTCGGCTGGACTCCTGATAATACGAAGATGGGCATTGGCTGGGTGGCCACATGCCGGAGATGTAAGTACCCCCGCTCCGTCACGATGATGGCGGAGGGTGGCGTATGCGGAACGTGTTCGGCCGAGAATTCCTCCGAGACACGCGCAGCCAACGACCGGGGAGTCCTCGAGGCGACGACTAGTTGCGACGTTCGAAAGAACGACGATGGGGAGACGGCCGGCACATGGGTTGAGTGCCGCGTCGCCGCCTGCCGCGCTCAGTACGTGGCTTGCACTCCGGTGCTAAGGGGCCCGCCGAAATGCTTCTACTGCCGAAATTTACGCCCCATGCCAACGGTCCAGTGCATCAAATGCCTGAACAAGGTTATCTACCCGGAGGAATACCGTCCCGCGGACATGGATCCATCGACCTGGGAGTGCGTCGCCTGCATATCTGGGCGGGAAACCGTCGTCGAGGTGGAGACGACGGCGAAGCAACTGGTTGGTGAGAACGGGCGCGACTGGCTTCTCATGAACAACGCGATTCGGAGGCCTCTGAGCGGCCGACCGCTCTACCAGATCGCCTCGTTCTCATTTCTACCTACCCTCTCCGGCAACGTCTCCATCCTCCCCGACTCTAACACCCCACTCACACTTTCCGGCAAGATAATCCACAACACTGAGGCCTTGAAGAGCTCCCTCCGAGATATTGTCTCTTGCCGCCCCTAGCCCGAATGCACCGTCTTGTTGCCCCCCGACCGCCATGTCGGTCCTGCCTGCAGGCGTCGCGAAAATAGGGGATTCATGCTGGAGCGGTAGCGGAAATGCTTGGTGGAGTATCTGACCGGGGTGCGATGACCGTATGTGACAGTATATCTATTCGGTACAGTGAGCTTTAAGGATTTACAATGTGTAAGCTTGGTACAACCTCATCTCTTTCTAAATGCGTAAATAGGGCGTCACGATGGGCATATCAGCGCGTAAGTCGGACGCATTACTTTCAATCTAGATTACCACCTATTATACCTCCGACCTCGACACCAGCTGGCTGAATACAAGAGACACCCATTATAGTGACACTTTCCCAGCCCCTTTCGAGGTTCTAGCGTTTAAAGCCCCAAGGGGAGTACATGAAAACCGGGGCCCTAGCCGCCTTAAACGTAGTGCCGGGACGCCGTTAACACCAAGAAGTATCGGGCCGCAACGCCATCATCCCTCGCACAAGAGACCCCAGGCTTACCCTCCCCATATTTCCATACCAGTGGTCCCCTATGGCGCGGGTCGGAAACCGCGGTGGTGACCGCCAATTACACTGCCGTGATATCCCGGAGGCTGAGGGGCAGCGGCTACATGCGCCGATGTAAAGGCCGGGCCGAGTGGGTGTCTTGGCTTGTAGCAGGTGAGAGTCACGGGTGTCAAAGGGCAACGCCGATGTCATTTAAACAGGCATGCCCGGAGACCTAACGGTTCGTGATGTCACACCCATACCGACGCGTGGAAGGTGCTCGCGGGTGTGAGGGAGGGGAGCCGCCGCGACCACGCCGTGTACGATGTGCACCGCGCTAGCTCTCGGAAACGAAGAAACCATCTGCCACTGTCCGCATGACGCAAATTTCCGGGGCGAGAAGAGTCAAGGTCTCAGCTTGAGCGTCGCGAGGAAAAGCGCCTCCGTTCCTTTGCGGATACTCGACTATCCAAACAGTCCAGGGAGTCCGGCTCGAAAGCTGATAAAGGCCCCCTCACATGACGTCCGGAAATAGGCCATCACCAAAGACGGCGTCGAGCGCATCAAAGTCAAAGTCGAAATCCAACGACTCAAACGCGTCAAGACGAACAAGCGGGTCCGCAAACCCATTCTCGACACCCGTATTCATAGGCGCGTCTTGCGCCACCAGCGCATCACCGCCACCCGCTGGCCCTTCCGCCTCGTGCGACACCCCGTTCCGTCCCGGCGTGCCGGCCTCGCCCTCCGGCCTCGCCACCCGGTCCACCTCCCTGGCCAACCCATCCACAATGTCAACCAGCACCCCCGCAGGCCTATACATCCCCGTGAACCTCCTCAGAATCACACACGTCTCCTGCAGCTGCCGGAAGCAGCGCGCGCGGACGGTGGGGACGGCGGAGGCGCGCATCTCGCGGTAGGCTGTGCGCAAGGCGAGGGAGACGGCGTAGGGGACGAAGGGGGTGTGGGAGATACGGTCGTAGGCCTCGGAGACTGAGGAGGCGATGCTCAGGGCGGAGAGGGACTCGCGGGGGCCTACTTGGGCGGTGGAGGGGGTTAGGGAGGGGGCGCGGCAGGAGAGGATTACGATGGCGTGGTAGAGGGATTCGAGGGTTACTAGCAAGGTTAGCTCTACAATGGGTAGGGTTGAGAGAGCCTAGGGTACTTACCCAGTAGTCTGGAGTCAACACCAAATGCACCTGCCTTTTCGACAAGCTCCTCAAAAGCCGGCAGGTCCCAAGCACCATCGCCCTCCGACGCCTTGGCTGTCGGCCGGTACAAGTGTATAACCCCGTCAAGCAACGCCACGCACCGCAGAAACAACCGGAAGCAGCTCTCCTGCCGCGCAAAGCAAGCCGGCATATCCCTCCCAAAGTCCCTCTCATGCATCAGCACAGGCCTCCCGTACAGCGCGGCCGTGAGCCGGTCCATGGCCCACACGCAGCAGAATATCCGCTCGAGGTACCCCTGGTCGCGGCTCGCGGGCGGGGACCGGTGGTGGAGGCCGACCGTCTGGGTGTAGCTGACGGCCAGGGCAGCGAGCTCGGCGGAGAGGTGCCGGTCGTCCGAGGAGTAGGCGGCGAGGGAGACGATGACGAGGGGCGGGATGAGCTGGAGGCGGTCCTTTGCGGCGTTGGAGTTCAGGACTGTTCGCATGGCGGTGGAGAGGTGGAGCGCGTACTCTGCGTAGGGGAGGGGAGTTATGGAAGGGCCGAGCGATAGGAAGGGTGCGGCGTCGGGGTGGGCGGCCGCTGCGAGGCAGACGGCCTGTCTAGAGAGGACCTGCGGGATCGTCGACTCCGGCTTGTCGAGCGAGTCCCAGTCGATAACGGGAAAGATCTTGTGGATCTGTCGCAGGTAGATCTGCTTCAGAGCCTCGTAGTGGGCCCTAGTCGGCATAACAGCAAGACATTGCTGCGCCGTGGTATCAGGCGACGGCACAGACGACCCAGGCTGCGACTGGGGGTTGAACCGCGACCCGGACGCCGCTATTTGAGCGGCGGCCCGCCGCGACACCCACACGCCTATGCCGTCGGCCTCGGCGTAGCCCCTCGCCGTCTCGGGGCTGTCGGCGAGGAAGGTGCTCTCCGGGTTGAGGTCACCGACAAAATGCGCGTCGGAGCCCTGGCCAGGGTCCGTGTTCGGGGAGGCTATCTCTCCCGGGGACTCGAAGCCGTTTCTGCAGGCGGGGAGCGCGGGCGCCTCCGAATGTGGCGATAATACATCGGGCGCCGCCGCGATGTGGCTCTCTTCTCTGGCCAATGTCGATGTCGAGGCCGTGATACTATCCCCTGGAGTCTTCCGGCGTCCCACGGAAGCCTCCTCCAGCGGCGCGGAGCCCGCCCGCCGGTCACTAAGATGCGTACATCGCTTCTAAACAAGAATGTCAACGGGTCGTCCCAGCAAGAAGATGGAAACGTCGCGGATCCACTGACCTTGCGCCGACGGCACGGCACGCACGCCTGCCGCGCCTGCCTGCGCCAAGGGCTCGGCCTATCAGGCGTGGTATGAACGAATCTGACCATTATCGGGAATGCGCAGTCAGTCAGTTATGGAAAGCCCGCGGAAGGGGGGAGGGTCCGACGTTATCTTGATGGAGTGCGGAGTTGCCGGAAATGGATGTCCGACTAGAAGAGAGGCAAAGTCAGGAAAGTCACGTGAGGGTCTAGTCAGGCACCAGTGCCTTCCGGACCGCTTTGCCGAACAACCGACTGCGGGAGATGAGCGGAGTTCCTGATTTGGTAAACCCGCTACTAGACCTCCGTCACGCGCAACTCTGGATCCCCCCCGTGGAGAATGACGTAGTCTCCCACATCCCAACCACGACACTAGTTGCGACAGTCGCACAATCATGTGGAGAAGGAGGGCTCTTCCGGGGCCGACGGGGAGGCATTTCCTAAAGAAGAAATTCCGACGGGTAAGACCCTTCCTTCGTTACGGGTCTATAAAGGACGCGGGGGTCAGCCAGAGATAAGATCCTTTCTTGACAAGTTGTAATCCAATCTTGTAATCTAAGACACAGACAACACCTCCTCTGCGGATTACACGAAAGCACAGACACACACAATGTTAGCTTCCACGTCAAGAGCATCCACCCAGCGCCTCACAGCCTCCGCCCTCCCCTCCATCCAGCGCCGCACGATGATGAGCTCCAGCTCCCAGACCCACCAGCCCAAGAAGGAGGGCGACATCTCCTCCGTCTTCGTCTCCCTCAACGGCGCAGAGGTGGAGCCCCTCCCGGACCGCTTCCGCGAGATCAAGAGCCAGCTCGTCGCCGGCAGGGAGGACAAGGTCGTCGCGAGCTGGAACCGCCTGCTCGACGCGCTAAAGACGGAGACGGCCGCCATCGCGAAGAAGGGGTCCGCTGTTGTCCCCACTCTCGAGTTTGCGGATCTCGAGCGGGATCTTGAGAGGTTGAAGCCCGAGATTAGGAAACGCGGCGCCGCCGTTATTCGTGGCGTGGTGCCCGAGGCCGAGGCAAGGGCGTACAAGTCCGAGGTGGAGGAGTACGTGCGGAAGAACCCACACACGCGTGGTAAGTCTTAGACTCCCACCCCCACCCCCATACCCCCTTATTCACCTGAAAAAAAACACCAAGCTAACCCGTACTAGCCTTCCCGCCCCATGACCCCCAGGTATACGAGCTCTACTGGTCCGAGCCCCAGCTCAAGGCCCGCGCCCACCCCAACCTAATCAAGACCCAGCGCGCCCTGATGGAGTCCCTCTGGACCGTCTCGTCCCAAGACGCCGAGATCTCCATGGCCCAGCCCCTGGGTTACGCCGACCGCCTGCGCATCCGGCAGCCGGGCGACGCCACCTTTGCGCTGGGGCCGCACGTCGACGGCGGGAGCGTCGAGCGGTGGGAGCCCGACGGCTACGGGAAGGGCGGGGTGTACGACCGCGTGTGGGCCGGCGACTGGGAGTCGTACGACCCGTGGGACGCCGCGCCACGCCTCCACGCTGAGGCGGACCTCTACAACGGGGCGGGCGCGTGCTCCATGTTCCGCATGTTCCAGGGCTGGCTCAGCATGAGCGAGTGCGGCGCGCGGAAGGGCACCCTCCTCGTGAACCCGCTGCTCAAGATGGCGACGGCGTACGTTCTGCTCAGGCCCTTCTTTAGGCCCGTCAAGGACGGCAAGGGCGAGGGCTTCCTTGCGCGGGAGAACTGGGAGTTCACGGGCGGGGACAAGATGGGGAGCGAGATCCAGGGCGCCACGCCTAGCCACTGCCAGGAGCTCAACGACGCGATCCACCCGCACCTGGACCTCGAGAACACCGTCGTGCACATGCCCGACGTGAAGCCCGGCGACTTTGTCGTCTGGCACTGCGACGGTAAGCCCACCTACCCTTCTCTACCCCTACCCCGTACGCCCATACCTCTGAGCACGCGCTAACGAGACAAAAGGCATCCACGCCGTCGACAAGGTCCACGAGGGCACCGGCGACGCCAGCGTAATGTACATCCCCGTCTGCCCCACCACCGAGGCCAACGCGAAGTACCTCGCCCGCCAGCGCGACGCCTTCGTGGCCGGCACCCCCGGCCCGGACTTCCCCGGCGGCAAGGGCGAGTCCGAGCACGTCGACCGCCCCGGGCCCGACTTCATCAAGACGTCCGAGGGGCGCAAGGGCGCTGGGTTTGAGAGGCTGGTTGCTCAGGATGGCGAGCCGAGGGGTGCGAAGGCTGTTATCGAGAAGGCGAACAAGATTCTGGGGTTCTAAGGGTGGAGGGGGCGAGACTGTGTCGATAGTTTGGCGGATGCATCAGGGCGGAGTTTTACTATTTGAGTCGGTACTAGTTAGTGCACAAAGATACGCATACAGGAATTGAATTGCTGGCATTTTACTTTTTGGTGCGAGTACCCCATACTTTCCTATAGCAGGATGATATACGGCCAACTCGCCTCATGGACCTCCCAGCCTGTTGGATGCCGCGGAATCCGGGGGTTGACTGTCCAGGACGGATATAACATGCTTAAAAAGACCCTATCAGCTCCTAAAGTATAAACGATGTCGAGCGTTGCCTCGTTTCTGCGTAAATGATGGGTTGGAAATGTTACGACTATCGAGACTTTTCCATATCGTAGGGAAGTCACGGCTTATATCAAGCAAGGTCAAGACCATAATTATCCGTGCTGAACCCAGCCTTCACACGACTCCATAGGGTTGGCGTAGACGTCGGGCAGCATTATTTCCAAGCCAGCTAGGCGAAGCAGCTAGCATGTGGGGCATCTCCACTGCTCATAAAGCTGCGTAAGCAAGCAGATATCACGAATCGGGGCACTGTGGCGGAGTGGTTAACGCGGCAGCCTGCTAAGCTGTTTCCTTCGGGAGCGTGTGTTCGAATCACACCGGTGTCGATTCTTTTGCCTTTCCAAGAGAGAATTTCTTTTTGCCCGGCGCCAAAGCTCTTCATCCATAATAGTGCTTTATTTCATCATATCTCCTTTAATTTTTCAAACTTATTTCATGTTTTACTGGGTTGCCTCTGCGCCGCACGATGCCTCGTATCGTCTTGGAGTCAGCTATTATTCACCCTATGACGGTGGCTCAAGACGGGCAACCTGTGGTTTGTCCAACTAGACACGCACGATTTACTAATCACGACCAACTTCCCCTTGGCGATAGATCGTAAACTCGACATAGGCTAGGCTATAATTGTCAAGATATCCGGGCATAGCGCACCACGCGATCGGGTGTTATGAACAGTATTCCACCAAGTCCACACATGGGTACTCTCCTAGCACAATTAATGTTCCTTTTATATCAACGCCTTAACTCGATCTAAGACGTACGCTAATATAATAAACCGATACTGTGCAATAAATATACCACGATAACGCCGCACTCCAAGCCTCGAGACTACCTCCTCGTATACCGGCAACACGCCTCCCCACACAAACACCTCTTATCCAGCCCCCTCCAATAACTCCCCGAGTAATCAACCGTCACCTCCCTCCCCGCCTCAATCCCCTTGCTGACAAGCACGACCCGCTGCGTGCCCCTCCACACAAATGGCTGGAACTGCGCGTTGGCCTTGCAGCTATGGTTGATGAACCGCGTAAAGTTTCCCTGGCGCCCCTGCCAGATCTGGTACTCCACCCCGCCCGCCTCGCCGACCATGACGTCGAGGTCCTCTATCCCGCGAGTCACGAGACCCACGAACTCTCCCACTGCGGCGCCGCGCTGGAAGGGGGTGAGGGCTTGTACGCCGTTGCGCTTGCCGTTTGCGGTGTGGAAGACTTGTATCGGTGGGTTCGACTTTGGGCCGGGGAAGAGCGAGGGGAAGCAGTAGCAGCTGTTGAGCTTCAGGTCGTCGTCCTGCCGCATGCCGCAGGCTGCACACGTGTCGACGTTCGCAGAAGCGGCGCGGGGCGGTGGCACCCACCGGGGGTCATCCCCCCCCCAAGCCTCCACGTCAATAACCGACTCATCAAGGTGCTCGAACCGAAAGTACGGATCCAGATCAAGGTATGTCGCTGCCAACGGCGTCGGCACAGCCCCATCCGCATGCACAACCCAATCATGCGGATGGCCCCCAAACCTCTGCCCCTCCTCCACCCCAACAATCGCAAGCAGCTGCCTCCATCTCGGATGCAGCGTATCAGCCGCAACCTCAAACCTTTCCCTGCACGCCCTCAGCCTACTCATCCCCTCCTCCCCGAACCCGACCCTGTACTTGCACAGCCGGTAGATCCCCATCCCAGCAAAGACAAGCGCTGCCCAGCCTCCCACTTCTCGAATCTCGCGGTAGCCTCTCCACACCGCCATCTTGTTCCTCAGCTCCTTCTCCGACCAGCCAAAGTCTGCGCAGGCGCGGGAGAGGGCCGCGCGGCGGCAGCGCGTGGGGGACATCTCGGGGTTGGAGAGGGCGAGGTGCGCGGCGTAGGCGTCGAAGTGCTCCGTCCAGCGCGCCTGGACTATCACCTCTACTGAGCGGCAGGTGCGGCTTGCCTGCGTTACCTTGCGGCAGAAGGCGCTGCTCTCGCTAAAGGCGGAGTTTCCGTCTGTCATTAGGCCCGGGGGGCTATGCGAGGCAGACGGCGGAGGCGTAGGCGGTGCCAGACTACTTTCAGGGCAATCGCCTCCCAAAGTCGCGGCGCCGTCTAAAGATGTGGTGGTCAGCGCGGCGGTCATCCGCCACTGTTCGACCAGGCTCCGCGGCTCGAGGTTTATCCCGCCGTGGATCTGCTCCCAGATGCCGACGATGAGCTTGCCGATAGAGGACTCCTGCGGAACGGGGACGCTCGACTGCGCCTTGGCGCGCTTGGGGAAGTTGCGGTCTGTTAGCTGGATCTGGCGCTGGCTGTCGGGGATATCCTGGACGGGGACGTTCCCGCGCGACGGCCGGAGGATGCTAAGGGTGTTGCGGTAGCTGGGGCCGTTGTCTTCGGTTTCCACGGTGTCGGGTTCAGGGGGGTTGGCGGTATATGGCCGCTTAAAGCCGCGGTGTTGGCCGGAGTTCTGGGGGCGAACGGGTGGGACGGTATGGGATTCCGGGGCTCCTGATGTCTCCCTGGACTCCTGGCTCACTCTCGGGGTCATAAACTCCGACAGGTCTATTGATCGCTGAGAGCTAGTTAGCGAGCAAACCACCTTACACCGGACCTAAGGGCAGAATGAAGCTTCGCTTAACAATTATCGTGACATACCGATATAAGTGGCTCCGGGTCTGATCCCACAGTCTGCTTATCCCCACGCCTGTCTTCGATAAAGGCCTCCACGCGCAAAACCGGAGAATCAAACTGACCCACCGACTGACATTTTAGAAGGGCATCGGTGAGCTGGTCTAGGAGGCCCCGGTGGAGGAGCTCCCGGACGGCAGCCGTCTGCTCCGGTGACGGCGCCATAGACGTGCATGCTTGGGCGTCCGCCGTGTAACCGAAATCACTAATGACGAATGACGCGGGTTTTGTGGGAGTGTTGATGGCGGGGCCTGCTTGCCGAGAACAATATGAGCGAGTGGGAAATTAGTCATCCTCAGCCCCTATGTGGGACTATGATTGGTTCAATTTGGAGCGGGGATGGGGAGATTGGCGGACGTGAGTGGCCATTGTGAAAAGGCCCCCATATTAAGATGCCTCGAAAGCTGCGTCGGGAAAGCCTCGGCATATGAATGACGTTCGAGGAAATACCGGGGGAGGAGCGCTGGAAGGCGTTTGCTATAGTGAGATGCGTTCACAAGTCTATGTTCGAGATTATACTATATACGGTCTTGGTCTAGAAACTAATTCGAGTCAATAAAAACTGGCTAGTGAGGGAGCGCCATGGGCCATAACGCGAAGCGTGGACCTATCAGGACTTCTGCCTGGGCAGCAGAACCCGCGAGGTGGAAGGGACCCTAACCCTAACCTCTTAACAGCGAAGTAAGGGCCGTTAAGAAAAGGGCCCGTTTAACGGCCACTTCGTTCGCTTCCTTCATTCACAGGCACCTTGGAATACTTGATTTTGTAATACTTTTGTCTGATGTTGCTGTTCTCGATGGCGGTATGATGAGCAGTAGCCTTTACTTGCAGCTTCTTGTTGCTAGCATCGGACACAAAGAGGATCTTAGCTTATTACTACGGCCAATGGATATCACGATCACGGACCATGCCCGTCTAAGTCTATAACCTCCTCATACCGCCTTCCAGCCCTCCACTTCCCCCTCCGCGCTCCTAACCTCTCCATAGCATGAGCCGCAAAACCCATAAGATGCCTCCTAAATACTACAATCAGCGCTACAAGCACAACTAACGCAATGATCGGCACCGACGATCCAGAGACCCTAGCACTATCCCGCCTCTCCCCAGGTTCACCCGAGAACTCGAGGCCCATGAGGAGAATGATGCAGGCCGTCCACCCCGTGAAGGCCCTGCTGTGCCGCCCCTCCCCCGTCTTGTCGTCGTACTGCTCCCAGACGAAGCCAGTTTCCTCCCAGCTTTTGTAGACTGTGTTGACCAGCTTCTCTCGCAACTCGGCCGCGAGGGACGTTGCCTTTTCCTGCACGGCCGTTTCCTCCCCGCCCGGTACGTCTTGGGAGCCGACATCCCGCAGCCGCAGGGCGGCGAGGACGTTCAGCGGCATCCACACCGGACCCCGCCAGTAGTCCTCCTCCGTGCGGTAGTACTCGTCCGCAGCGCTGAGACTCCGCACCCCATAAGGTGACCAGAGTTTCCCGGTATCCGAGAGCAGGTCGAGCACGTGCGGCAGGTTCGGGTGGTCCGCGTCCAGCAGGCCGACGAGCAGCGGGAAGAGCGAGATGTAGCCCTGGTGACAGACGCGCTTGTATGCGCCTTCTTCGACCGTCGCGTCGCAGTAGGTCTTCTCCTCGGGGTCCCAGTGCAAGGCGTCGAGGTTACGCTTGACACCCGCCAGCTGTCCCTTGTAAGTTTCCGCGTCGTCGTCCTCGCCTAGATATTCCGCGACCTGCTGCAAAGCCTGCGCCGATGCCCCGACCCAGGACAGGGCGTCGAGGTGCAGCTCGGCAGGGTGAGGTGGGTTAGCGCGGGGATAGTCATCTAGTCCGCTGGTAAGTGTGTGTGACGGCGTCCTCCCGCGCCAGCGATAACCTTCCCCTTCCACGGCACCCTCTGGGCGAGGGTAGGCGGCGGTGAAGTTTCCGGCTTGCGTGCGGCGGAACCAGTTGTAGTGGCGGTCGAGAAGAGGGTACAGCTCCTCAAGCATAATTCGCGCATCGTCTTCAGAGGATAAGTAGATAGAAGGGTGTCCGGCATACGCCGAGGTCCCCGTAATCTTGGATATCAGTATCGGGAAGAGCAATAACAGTGTCGGCGGGTTGGCATAGTGCGGGTACTGAACCTGGAACTTCTCCGGCACACGACTCCGCGCCTCTGGGCCAAGAATCTGCTCGCGCGCGATCCAGCCGTCCTCATCCATAAGGTCCAACCAGCTCCGTATCACGGAGACGGCGAGGTCGAGGTCCCACTCCATGACGGGGAGCAGATGGAATCCCTCGTCCCAGAGGAACCCTCGTGGGAAGAATGGCCGCGAGGGGGTAAGAGTGAGGAGCGACGTCGCGGGCGTCGTCGTGATCTCCGCGCGACCCATGGCGGCAGCGGCCTTCTTCCAGAAGTTGAGATCCGCCTCTTCGTATTCTGGGGCGTGGGAGTCATCAACCTTGCTATCGCCGTGGAAGAAGCCCATGCCGCCGAGGAGGTTGGATAGCAGGGATTGCGTGAAGTCGGCGTATTTTGCGTCTCCGAAGGGTCCGGTTCGGGGGAAGACTTTGTCGACAGTTTGAGGGAACGTAGAGTTGAAGTCGCTGAGGCCGGTCTCCACGTCATCGGCTAAAGAGGGGGGAGGCTGGTCAGGTAACTGGGAATTCTCGGTAAAATAGGTCTTGGGCTTACCATATAGACCAGAAGAGTCCGACCCGCGGTGCGTGAAGGTGAGGGAGAAAGCGCCCTGGAAAGTCATCTGGACAAAATGCATGTTTCCGGCCCCTGGCTTGTCGTCCACCGCCACGTTGCCGCCGCCGGTGGCCTCAATCTGACTCGTGAAAACAGCTATCGCGACACAATCCACGTCAGCCGTTGCCGCTATGTCACGTTTTTCTTAACGGCGAGGGAGTACACACCCTTGGCTTGCCAGATCTTATCCTCGGGGACTTCTACACTGTTCACGGCAATATCGTGAACAGGCTTGTTTTGATCATCCGCCGTCACGGACAAGTTGAACGAACCGAGCGCTGGGACCTTCCCGCGACATTCCACCTCGGCTTCATCGCCAGCTTTCCGCTTGTTACCCGCAGATCCGCAGGTAAGTGTCCTCTCGTCATCCGAAGCAGCCTTCTCAATAGCAGCATGAAGGATCACCGTCGTCTTGAGATCATCAGGAGCATCCGGCCTCGGGCTGCCAGTGACACGAACAGCCCAGCTGTTCCCATCTTCAGATTTAATAAAATCCGTTGACAGGTCAAGGTGAAGCTCGGCATCGCGGATAGTCTGGGAGCCGCCGACGCGGGTATCGTATGCGGTCCAGCCGTATCCCCGCATACCATCATCTTGCTCGCAGGTATCACGGATAGCTGGAACCAAGCGTTAATAATAACAGATGAGACAGAATTAAGTCCTAAGCCATTCATGGGCCCTTACACAAAGCTTCAGTTCCAGGTGAGGTACGTACTCTTTAGCATCTCAGACCTGCTCTCACCGCTCGCCCACATCAGCCCCATAAGAAAGGTCTCAGGAATCTGGGGCCGGACACCAAAGTACAAGTTGGGCCGGTACGGCCCCCACGTCTGCCAGGAGGGCGCCCCATCCTGTCTGCCAGCGACACTCGAGTCGTTGGACGCCTCGACGAGCAGGAGGTGTGAAAGGAGGGAGAGCAACGTCCAGGCCCAGCCCGAGGTTGACATTATGCCGTGATACCGCAGTCAACAAGCCGGTCGGAGAGGAAACAAGCGCGCAGAATGGGAAAAACAAGGTGGTCTGTCCTTGAGGCGGACAGCAGCGACGGCGGGAAGGGAGGTTGGACGTTTCGAAATCTCGGATCGACGCGTCGCTCCACCTTCGGCCCGGGCCACTTGGCGCCGCAGGGGGCCCCCAAGCGGGAGCCTATAGCGACCAGGTGCGTGGGGACGCGAGCCCCGCTAACCGCCCAAATCGACCAACCAGAGCCCGCCGTATAGTTCCTTTCAGGGCCGCGGGCGGCTAAAGCTCCCGAGATTAAAATAGCGGCCGATCGGATCGCCGGTTTCGCGCCGGGACGAAAAGACGCGGCCAATTACCATGATCATTCGTGACCCTGTTGCCCGTTGGTTTCAGTATTTGGAGAATGGCAGAAGTATAAGCGCAGGGATCATGAAACCGCCCCGGTCCGCTGCCGCCCTCCCGCTCTCCCGACCGGCGCTTAGGAGAACCTGTCCGTTGGGACGACGTAGGAGGCGGAACGTACCCGCTGAACAAGCTCGTCACGTCGATCACCTCGGGTCGATCTCCCAACTCCTCCATGCTACTGCACTACCACGACATTCGAGCTATGATGCGCTAACCCGGGCTTCACACTCGTGGCTCCCGCTCTTCCCTCGGAACTATGGCGGCGCCCATGCCGGTGAGACCGGACTACAGCGACCTCGAGGTCGTCCCGCGACCGGCGCCCAACGAGCTCGGCCAGGGCTACGGGCTCGAGGTCTACAACGACCGCAACGACCCCGAGGTCGTGTGGGCCGAATACGATCCCACCACGCTGCCAGTCGCATACGGACCATACAAGGTGGACAAGGAATGGAGCTCGCGGGATTCGAGGCGGGAGGACCGAAATCCTCCTCCACCTCCGCCGACGATATGTGGAGTCCGCCGAAGGACGTTCTGGATCATAGCGGGGGTGGCTGCCTTTCTCGTCGTCGCGGGTGCGGTCGGGGGCGGACTTGGCTGGTACTTCACATCGCAGAAGACGCAAGAGAAGCGGGGGACTTCTTCGGCGGAACCGCAAAACCCGTACCTGAACTTGAGCCTCTCCGCCCTCCACTGGGTTGACACGGACGAAGTTGGCCACTACCGCGTCTACCACCAGCCTGCGGGCCAGGCGCGCGTCTTTGAGTCCGCGTGGGGAACTGACGACGAGACCTGGGCGGTGTCGCCGATCACCGACGAGGGCGTAAGCATCAAGGAGGGCACGCCTATTGCTTCTGCGGCTGGCTACCCGCATACTAATACAAGTAACGATATGGTGCGTGTCATCTCCCGCGACAACATCTCAACTCGACATTGCCACTAACGTCTCATCCTGCAGGTCAAAAGCGTCTACCTCCTCAACCCCTCCAACTCCCTCGTCGAGCGCCAGTCCCCCTACAAAACCCAGGCCAACATCTGGGGCAACGACAACCTAAGCGGCCAATATACCACCTCCCCCACCTCCACCCTCTTCTCCTACTGGTACCATGATTTCGTCACAAAATTTCAGGTCCTGGCCGTCTTCTTCCAGGACTTTGGCGCCAACTCGCTCACCATATCAAAGTACGTCGAAAACGTGACGGACGGGGAGCCGTGGCGAACGAGCAGGCAGAGCATGGTTGTGCAGGACGGGTCGGCGATTGTGGCGGCGCCAGCGGGGGATCGGAGGGACTTGAGGTTGTACGTGGGCGGGACGGATGGGAAGATGAAGCAGTATCCATACTACATTGAGGACAACGAGCTAGGAAGTGCCGCGGGTGAGTTCTTCTTCCCCCGTGTTACTATTCTGAGCCGGGGGTGTTCTAACAATGAGACGTCCAGACACAGCCTTTGACTTTCCGCCCGGCACACCCATCTGCGTTACAGCAGAAGACAACCGAAACTTCTACACCCCCAAAACCCTCCCTGAATGCGCCCTGTCCAAAGCCGGCGCATTCCTAACGCACCTCATCCTCTTCGCCACCCCGGACCGCAAGGACCTGACCCTCGTCTCGTGGAACTGCTCCAGCGGCTTCGTCACACAGAACGACCGGATAGAGGGGCTGTTAAGACCCGGGAGGACGTACCTGGATCTTGCGGCGGCGTCGGCGAGTAACTTGACGTTTGTGGGGGATAGGGTCTATGTGCTTTTCGATGGGGGGGATGGGCCGGAGATTGAGGAGTGGGGGGTCCCGGCGAGTGGAGAGGGGAACGAGGATGGGCAGAATGGACCGTGGGGACTGATAGGGAGTGTTCCGACGACGGCTACATCATCTGATGGCTGAGGAACTAGGTCGGGAAGATGTGGCCGAAGGGGCTTGAGTAAATAATCAGTGTACCATAATTATGAAGCGCCTAGTAATGACCAAGATTCCCATTTATATCAGTGTTCCGCCAGGGATCACACTTTGAACCACGATGCGCATGCGACCCTACAGACAGCAGGTAATCCTATAGTACCTAGTCCCAGGCCTAGATATTAAAGTAGCTTCTCTTCTCCTTTCCTTCTTTCCTATAGATGGAAGTCCGCAGGTGCACCTACTGAGCCAGATATTTGCGTCTAGAGCTTTGATCATGGCAATCCATTTCGTTACACCCTAAGTACCATGCGTACTGGAAGGTATAAGCGGTCAGGTCTGATTGTTGGAGTGGGGCGTTAGGTACCTGTGCAGTGTTGTTACATACAGTAAGAAGCCTGAGAAGCCCAAGCCAGCATAAGGGGAGTCAGGGACCGTGGGACTACACAATCATAAGCTTGTTGGCACTCTACAAGAGATTTCAGCTATCCATTATTGCCACGTAGAAACGCCAGCCCCAGCACTTAACTCGTTATATAGGGCTCTCCCTCCCATTCCCCCTTAATATAGACCCTCCCTCTACGTCCCATTTCTGCGTCTCCGCCATCTCGATGTCCCTGAATACATCCGCCCCCTCAACCTCCGACGCCCACCTCTCCCCCATCTCAACGTCCCCCCTTAGCGTAGTCTCCCCCGAATTTTCCGACCGCTGCCTCTCCGCAATTTCAGCATCCCGGTCCCCACCTTCATCATTATCCATCGTGTCGAGAACCGAAAGGTGGCCCGGTCTCCGCTTGTTGTGTACGTACGACCCGATGGTCTGGAGAGGAGGGCGCTGCTGTTCGCTCGAGTCGGACTTGGTGCTCCCCAGCACAGAGTTGCCAAAGACCCTTTGAATGAGGGGGTATAGCGTCGGGATGCAGGCGCCTATTACGACGCAGTTCGCTTCTATGCTGAGGGGATAGAGTGTTAGAAAGTTATAGTAAGAGAGCTTGTCAGTAGGAAAAGATGCCAACCTCGTCCAGAGTATCAGGTCATCGACGGCGTCTGCCAATGGTTACAAGAGGTTAGCACGGTATAAGCATAGTCCAGAATGATGAAACACACAGGTGAAGTCCTCGATGCTCATGAGGCCAGTGAGAGTCGTGCACTTGTAAATAGTCACGGCGCCGGCGCTGCCACCGTTAGGGTCAAGTCCCACCCGTCAGGACTGGGCAGGTACTAACCAGTACCCGAAGCCGAGCGCAGACGCCAGGCCCAGCTTCTTCTTCCAGCCCATCTGGAGCTTGCAGAGGACGATGGTGGGGTATATCGCAAGGTAGAAATCAAAAAGGGCCGAGGTACCTGTACCACGCCGACCAAGTTAGACCAAGACCGAAACCACGCCCAGCCTCCGAATCGCCATTTATAAAAGGGGGAGAAAGACATACTGCCGCTCAAGAATGCATACGCCATAGTAATGACCCTCGGCCAGCACTTCCCCTTTGAACCCCCCCACTGTGTCGCCGCCGGGCTGCACTGCGCAAAGTTGATAATAACCATGCCAAGCATGATAAGGAAGTACACGACCGAGACAACCCACATTATTCGCCGGTGCACCTTGCCGGTGTTGAGTATCTTGGCCAGGAGGATCATGACGGCAAACTTGGGGACCATGATGGAGAGAAGGCCCGGCACGAAGGCGACGAGGGTGAAGTAGATGGCCTTGGAGGCCTCGGCGGGTTCGAGCTCGGTGACGTGCTGGCCGGCGCCGTGGTGGGTTGCTACGCCGCAGAGGCCGACGTATATGAGGCTGAGGAGCTAACGGGCTTTTCGTCAGAGACTGCCATCTCCCTGGAATTTGGATCATGGGAAGGGGGAGAGGAAACGGGTGCTTAGGGTGTGGGGAGGGTGTAGATACGATGGACAAGGTGACGAGGTAGTCGTCAATTGCGAGCTTCCGGATGCTTAACCGCCTGCTCATAATCCGGGCCACGACGAGCAGGAGGGCGACAGCCGTCATCACCGACGTGATGATAATCATGGAGGGGCCCTTGTCGTGCCGCCCTTGGACCGAAGGCATCTTCACGAAGCCTCGGGGCTAGCGGGGTGTGCGAATGTGAGGAGGGCCCTGTTTCAACCCTTGTCGCAAAAGCCGATGATACCGCAACTCCGGGTATCCATCGTGCAGGTATCAAGAGAGATTCTGCTACTCCCCTGTATATCCTGGTGGTTCTGGGGAGGTGGATGGGAGGCGAATAGTGATTTTCAAATGTTGGATGTCTGGTCGCGAGCTTCGGGGGAATGGATCGCCCGAGGACTATTATAAACAAACTATATCGACACGCTATAGCTTAAAGTTCAAGCTGCGCTTTTCAAACGCCGCTGTGCGGGTTCAGTTAGCATTCAGCTATGAGCTTGACGGCACGGCACCCTTACACGCTACTACGCAATCGACCGCTTCTAGCCCGCCGATGCTCCGCCTCTCGCCCCTTATCTCCTCGGGGATCGACACCCAAGTCGACTCCTGTCAGACGCGAACCTCAGGAACAGACGCTAGTATAAACCTCCATGCCCTGCAGTGTGGCGTTTGTGACAAGCTGGTCCCCTTCTACTGTAAGTTTTCGAAGGGTGCGAGATAGGCTTTTGACCGTGGCGCGAATCTTCTAAGCTCTTGTGGAATGAAGCTCCTTTCAGTGTGTGACCACCGTTAGGAGAATAAGACTCCGTGATTTTCTGGAATTTCTGGGGTCTTTCGGCAGTTGACGTCCCTAGCACCGAGTCTAAGGCGCTTGTTCTGTTGCCACGCTGCCGCGCTTGTTGACATGGTGCCGACTACGCCGGAGACACTATAACTGTGTAGAGGACTAAGGTTCCACTCGTAACATCGTTATGACCATAGCTCTTATCATGTGGGGATGGGCATGTCTTGTCATACACCGGAGTGTCAAGCTTTGCGAGCTCCTGCCAAGGTGAGTGTCGGCTCATAGAGGTGGACACACGATATTCATGGCGCCTTGCTCAGGAATCAAAGACCATGCATATTCCTATTCCGCTCTAACTCAAATGCGATCTTCCACTAGTGTCTTCCACTAGCGACATTACGTCGCGATGTACGCCCGGCCGGAGTCTTGCAAGAGCTTCTATTAAACCCTACGCACATCTAGGACGACGTCCGAGTCATACCAGGCTGTCCCCCGGTCAGCTTCAAAAGCATAAGGACATTCATCAGTCATATGCAATTGTAACCTATAGGAATGTTATCGTCGGGCTCTTAATCCGCCGATCATTAACGGCGTTTTACGACGACCTTCTATTACCACACCACATTTAGGCAAAAGGAGGTCAGAGCGTTAGCAGGCATATCGGCGTATGCACCTAAGAACCAATGCCCACAAGATTTTTGTCTGGTTCTATGCTTCCAGGTTTATACTGTCATTAGGTGTATGGGACTGATATAGTACTTTCCTGAACATGGCGGCCACCGCGCCAACCTGGAAGCATAGTGTGTAGTATCGTAGTCACCCTCCTCGCAATTGTAACTCAGCTTATGTGCAAATGTAAGATTCGGATCTAGACCACTACACACCATACTCGCCACTGGGAGACAAGACATACGTTTCCCATTAGCTTCCAGGATAAGAAGAATAAGTGTGACCCTAATCGAATGACCAATTGCCGGCGCGGAGAAGCACCATGCAGCATGCACGTCATTCTGAAACAGCGTAGTTTATCCAAATGAGAAGGTCCATCTGCTCCGCTGCGGTCCACTCGGGATATTCCTTGCGGCACGCGGGATGCATGCGGGTGACCGCTGTCACCCGCAAGGGGGGTGCGTGGGGTTCGGCAGTTCTGCACTAGGCGCCCGCGCTCAGTTGTGTTTTTCCCAGACACTGCGAAAACCTGTTCCGGAAGCTCGTCGTACATACCAGCGTTTAATCTAAGGCGGCTAAATATGCAAGCAGGATGGATGGCATATTTCAGGGACCTTTTTCTGTCACCATATATGTGACGCAAGTTTTTACGGCGGCAGGGAGCCCACATTTTTTCTACGTCGCGCAGCTACGGAAAGGCCGGCTCGGATCGTTCTGCCGAATAGGCGCGTTGCGGAACCACGGCACCGATGCCTTGAAATGCGAAGTGGCTGGAGGACATCCCACGAGGCCACACCTTATTTCCTTATTCCGATACGGCAGATTACAGCGATTACGTGTATACGGGAACGCAGATGCCATCTGATCCTCCCTCGGCAAGTTGTAAGCCCGGATGCCGTCTTATACACCCGCGCGAGCCAACCCGGCCGCGATCTTTTTTGATGCCTAAACTACTATCGAACTTTCGTTATCGTAGAAATATGTCACAGAGGTCCTAAAGCGGATTTCAAAGTTCGAATGGCCTGCATGAATAGTACGCTCGGCCTTGGCATCTTTATGAGCTACTTACTCTACCATCCTACAGCTGTCGAGAAAGGCTCAAATCCTCCACCTAGGGCTCGACGGCGTCGTGGGGACATATGTAAACCGAAAGTAACATGAGCGTAGTCCCCACCCTTAGATCAGTAATGCACAGTTATGTAGGAGCAGGAAATACCCGATTCCATCTTCCAAGCTCAAACTTCTTCACCATAATCCCTCACCACTCCCCTACCATTTCCGCGGACACCCGTGAGCATTCCGGCCCAAAGTAGACTTACATTGAACAAGTGACGTTCTTGTTTTCTTGGAATATCCTTGGTCTTTGCTTATTCTTAGATCCGCGGGTGTAGTATAACGAGGGAAATGAACTCAAGTCGTCGTTTGAAAATATCCTGGGATGAGGGAAGATGTTGTACCGACACCCTTGCAACCCGCCCGACTAGACCCTGATGGCTGCCTGCTAGCGGCGTCAGAGTGTCAGAATACACGCAAAGATTCCCTGCGCCTCTGGAGGCAAGAATGTAGACCATTTGCAGTCCCCTACCCGTGTACCAACTATACAACGGAGAGTCATGCTCCGCACCTCCGCGTTCTCCCACAAACGTATGTCAGTCATTGGCACAGCCAATCAGTAGTCAAACGACCTCTATTCATCAGGCTTTTCACATTCCAGTCGGTAGCACGCCCTCGGCTCAATTCCCGCTTATTGCCCGGCCTGATGTCCCCGCCGGCCGAACCAGCCAGCGCGTCGCGTCCCACCTCCGCAATATAAACCCCGGTCCGGCATTGGCTGCGGAGTCTGTCTCTATATTGACGTGGAATCCAGTCGATGACATTCATCGGTCAACATTCAACTGCCGAAGACAGCACGGGATCACGGCTAAGTTGCCAAGGGGGAAAGGATGACCCCGCCGACTCTCGTAATGGTGTTCATAAGGGCGCTGAGCACCCATCCCACCCGGCTCCCCTTCTCCCCCCTTATATTTCGTAAACGAAACCTAAACGGAACCGTCCTCTCCCCATTCCATCAGTGTAACATTAGCCTCACCTCAAGATGTATTGGTCTACTTTCCTCACCCTCGCGGCTACGGCCGAGGCCTTGCCCCAGTTCGATGGCGGCTTCGGTGGTGGGTTTGGTGGAGGCGGTGGCGGTGGCTTCGGCGGTGGGACGACCATGTTGCGCTTCGGATGCGCTCAGATCGTCATCGACCGCCTGGATCCGTAGGTCCCGCTAACCATCGGCCGATCGAATACCGCACTGACGACGCTGCATACTAGACTTGTCAACCCCGGCGCCATCCCGTCGCCGCATGTACACCAGATTGTCGGTGGAAACTCGTTCAACGCCACGATGACGACGGGCGACGTTTCAGCAGAGGCTGACTGCACTACGTGTGCCTTTGCGGACGACCTCTCCAACTACTGGACCGCGAACCTGTATTTCAAGGCTAGGAACGGGACTTACAAACGTGTACCCCAAAAGGGCAACCCGTGCGTACCACAGAGGCCTTGTTCCGACGCTTCTATCCGGTACTGACATTTTGCAGCCTCCAGTTTAACGACCAGTTTAGCACGCAGACCGACGGCGGCATTCTAGTTTATTACGTCTCTGCGTCGCCGGGAGACATCACCGCCTTCCAGCCTGTATGTTCACTCCATTTATCTACCCGCTGCTTTATTGACGTGGTTATTTAGGGCTTCCGCATGCTAGTGGGTGACCCTATGGACCGTGAGAGGCCCTCGGACATGGTGAGGCAGAACTGTTTCCGGTGCTACACCGGTCCCGACTTTGGCGGCGACGTCGGCGCTCCGTGCATGGACGACAAGTAGGTCACCGTATCGTGCGTCCCGGTCCCAATTCTAACCATGGGCACAGCGTCGACACCCCGGGCTTCCCCGCCAAGGCATGCCCCGGCGGCATCCGCTCCAACATCATCTTCCCCACGTAAGCCCCCTCACCCCTACACCTGACAAGACCAGCACTAACACCGAACAGCTGCTGGGACGGCGAGAACCTCGACAGCGTAGACCACAAAACCCACGTAGCCTACCCCGTTGACGGGCCCCCCAACTTCCTCAGCTTAGGCGGCGCCTGCCCCTCCACCCACCCGGTCCGCATCCCGCAGCTCATGTACGAGGTCGTCTGGGACACGACGCCATTCAACGACCCCGCCGAGTGGCCCGAGGACGGCTCCCAGCCCTTCGTCCTCTCCACCGGGGACCCTACCGGTTTTGGGCAGCATTCCGACTACGTCTTTGGGTGGAGGGACGACTCGCTGCAGAAAGCCATGGACACATCCGGGTGCTTCGGGGCGCAGTGCGCGGACTTAGCGACGCAGGGGATTGATACGGCGAAGTCGTGCAAGTTGGGGACCCTCGTCAACGAGGATGTCGACGGATGTGAGTTTACCTTTTCCAGACGACGGGTCTGGATGTTGGGTCGGAGTTACTGACGGCGTGACAGGGCTTACCGAGCTTCCCGGGATTGGGATGGAGATGAAGTAGAGAGACCTGATACCGACGGAGGGCTAATTTGAGATATTGATACTCTGATACGGACCGGAACTACTCGCAGATTTTGCTCAGGCCGCATAATGTATGCTAGAATGCCATAGTTTTTGCGTTGCTTTTTCTTTTCAACGCCAAGAGACACTGCTATCGCTACCTGGCCTTACTGAGCGTACCTAGTCGAATAAACCGTTTGAATGACCGAAAGATTACTGTATAGTCTTGAACGCACGAGTATTTGGACGTGTATGGATATTGCCGAGCTGGTGGAAGTCACAGTTGCGAGCCGACGGTCCCGCTTATCACATCAAGAATACGCTCCGGCATCATGCAATTCCACTTCCTCATCGGATAAGGGGTTTGAAGTACAGAAACTTGATCAGGCTTATGCTTACGGCTACCGGCCCCGCCCTGGGCTCGCTCAAAGAGGTCGAGCAAGGGAGAAGAGGAGAGCTCGGTAGCAACGCCTGTTTGATAGACTCATTTGACTGTTCCTTGGCCTGTCTCCACCCACGACGATTGGTCGTCTGCCTGCTTGTACGGCCGCAGCGCTATTTAAAGGGCTAGCCGGTGACGGCCATACGATTCCCCTGTTTGACGTAAGAACAGTAACCCTTAACGGGTCTGCTACCAGCACGGTACACTCGTCACCCGACAACATAACCACTAGAATGGAAGCCACTGTTCTGATAAACGGTGTGCGAAATAGGTACATAGAAAGGAAAGGCGCCGCCTTGTTTCATGCATCACCTGCTACCTGTATAATACCTCGATATTGTCTTCTCTAGCAGCATATCTAATCACTAATCGATGTTAATTTGCCTGGACGCTCATCCCGAGCGCTAGTGCGTGTCACTAGCGCTATCCTAGTGTGTTTCGGTAGCTAAGCAAAGGGCCAACGGGGGAAAAAAGGGGAGTAGTGAAAAGGTGCAAAAAAAGAGATGATTCGGCCCGGGCTCGATCCGGGGACCTCTTGTGTCCAGCATCCGAACTGAATGTTAGACAAGCGTGATAACCAACTACACCACCGAACCATGGTACGATGAAAGAAGCAAGGGGCTACGTCCACAGATAATTCCACGCCGGACAATTTCCGTACGAATAAGACCCGCTTATTATTCCGAGCTCGATCAGATCCACACACCATTGTGTTAAAGCTCTTCTGAGGGATCATTCGCTCATTCTCTAATGTCGTAGCCATTTTGGCTTGGTAAACTCGGAGCGATATTATACAGGCGAACTGCCTTCTTCTTCCGCCGGTCTCCTCCGAAAGCCGGCGCCAAACACGTAAGTCAGACTACAACAGTCACGAACCATGGTCAGACGGGGCCAGTCGGCTTGACAATAGCTAATTATCTTAGCTATGGTTTCAAAATTGGCCTCATTAGACTTCCCCCCCCGGCCGCTTGCCTCTTCTATTTCGCCCGTTCGTGCTCCAAGGAAACCAAGTTTTCTAAGCTAGCAGCTCCCTCGCGACTGCCGCCGAGTTAATGAACCTGATTCCGTCTTTCCGATACGTATCAGCCTCTAGGTATATCCCCGAAGCATTAAACACCATATTTACCGGGTCCTCCACTTCATACCTAGGCCAATACGGCATGCTCAGCGCAGGATTCTCTGGCCCGCCAAGTGCATCCTCCCGCGGGTTCGGATCCAGCTCGTTAACGAACCGCACGTACGCCTCCCCTACAACCCTCGCCAGCCGCGCATGCGCCTCATACTCCGCCGGACCCAGCAGCCCGCTGATATTCTGGAAGCTAAACGCCACGTTGTCAAAGTGCTGCACGCCCTCTTCCTCGCTCCGGTTCCAGAGTCTCTGGTCGAAGCGGTAGCTGAATACAGGCTGCGAGGCGGCGGCGTAGAGCTCGCACATCCTGCGGCGGCCGGCAGTCATGACGAGGTCTCCACCGATGGTGGCGCTGCGGCGCCACTGGGGGCCGTCGGACGGGGATTCGAGGCTCGAGCAGTTTGTTATGGCGTGCGGGGGTGCGCTGCAGGGGTCGTCGGGGTAGAGGGTGAGGAGCTTGCGGATTGTGGGCGGCGAAAGGGAGTATTCCCTCCAGGACGTGAAGGCGTGGAAGAGGTCCGTTTCTGTGTCGAGACGGGGAGTGCCGGGGTGGAAGCTGATACCCTCGTCCGTGTTGACGCCGGTCAGCAGCGGGACTTTGATAAATTTCCCTTCTGGTATCAGCTGGCTTGGGTAACCGGCGAGGAAGTCACCGTCGACGAGCGGCGACCATCTCCAGTCCGGGTGCGGCACCGCAGCGAAAAGCTTGTCCTGGCTCAGGCCCCGGAGGCACGCAAGCTGATCGTGCTCATCGCATCCAACAGCCCGAGTCATGTTCTCAACGAACCCGGTATAATACGGCAGACTCTGTGGCTGCGACCCCGTTGGCCCGCCACTCTCCATTATCACACCTCGGAACAGCCCGTCATCCCGGCCATCATAGCTAAAGAGGTGATACGCAATACTCTGGGCGCCCGCGCTCTCCCCCCACAGTACCACCCGCTCTGGATCCCCACCAAAGGCGGGGATGTTCTCCTGTATCCAGCGAAGCGCGAGCCGCTGGTCGAGGAGGGTCGCGTTGGCAGAGCCCTCGGCCAGGAGCTCTGGCGTGTGGAGTAGCCCGTACCTGTTGAGGCGGTAGTTCATGGAGACTGCGATGATGGGCTGGTCGACTTCCTGGGAGACGCGGACGATGCCCGAGAGGTTGTATTGCGGGTCAGCTGTTGATCCTTGGCCGAAACCGCCGCCGTATATCCAGACGAGAACGGGGAGGGGGTGGGTAGTCTCCCCGGATGGGCGTACGACGTTAAGGGTTAGACAATCCTCGGACATTTCATTGGCGGTGTCGGAGAATTGCATGCATGAATGGCCATATTCGGTTGCATCGCGGACGTCGGTGAATGACTCATTCAAGCTCTCGGGCCAGCGAAATCTTCGGTCCCCTACTGGAGGTTGGGCGAAGGGAATACCGAGGAAGGCGTCTTGACCCCATGTAAGGAGATGGACGCCGCGGTATGTGCCATTAGCGGTTTCCGCCGTGGCCGAGAACGCCCCCGCTTTAATAACGAAGGCGCAAATGAGAAGCAGCTTTTGTATAACCGTCATTATCAACAGCTCGTGACGAATAAAGTCTGCCATAGAATCAAGGCTCATGGTAGACCAGGGAGGCGACTCAAGGATTGTTACTGGACTCTTATATACACATCTAATCCTGTATAAGTGAGCGGGGTTAGAGCATGATGCAACGGCTCGATGCGGGGGTTCGCCCGAAGTACAGCGGACGGGAGTGACCGGGTTTGGGCTGCATGACTGGTCTCTAGACTCTAGACGGTTGTAGGTCGCCCGAGCCTAGAGGAATACTTGGGTTGGTTCCAATCCAGGAAGGGGAGATGCACTTCATCCCACTTATCAGGCGTTGACTTACATGCCCACTAAAATCAATGATGATTTCTCCCGCTTTCCAGTACTACGCCGCACGGATAGGAGGGAATACAAAGATCCACCTGTCATAAGGAAGTCCCGGACAACGATGCAACCTCTGCATCGCTGCGTGGACTCCACTTTGGAAGCGGGGAACCCAGATCGGTGGACAGTCCCGCACGTGGAGAGCCGGATCCTCGCACAACACACCACAGCTCCAGCAATAGACGGCTAACAATGTCACTGCCCGCCCGCCTCCACCCCTGGGCCTGCGAGGTATGCAGCCACACAGACCCCCTCACCATCTGCCGACCCTGCCGATCCGTCTAGTACTGCAGCCCAGAGCACAAGGCGTCCGACCGCGAGAAGCACGAGGAGGCATGCGCGGCCGTTAAAACCGCACGCGAAGAGACGGCCATGGATGAGCTCCCCAGCTACTTTGAGACGGATGCGGGGCGCTTCGGGTTGATCGATGAGACGAGGAGGTACCTCCTCTCGCGGTTCCGCCACGCGGATCTCTTGCTCTATTACTTTGGGTCTACAGACGGGGAATATACTTTCACAGCTCGCGTCGACATTGTTGAGACTGTGCTAGCCGAGTTACTTGACATGCTCCGCCTCTCGCGCGCCGACGACCTGGGCGCCGGCATCGCAATCCCCTCGATATACCTCGCGCTAGGCCGCGACCAGGAGGCCTACGACTTTATCAAGTAGAACACGATTGCGGATATTATGTGGGACCCAGACGACTGGAATGATCCAGACCGGCCGTACCTGGATCTCCGGGGCGAGGATGTGCTGGAAGAGAGGATGGGTGTATGGGTGTCGCGGAGCGACCAGATGTTGACTTTTGTTGTGGCTGTGATGCTGATCAAGCTACGCGCGATTATCGATTTACTTGCAATGCAGAACGCCTGGCGCTTCCTGGCGGGTGTATTGCCCAACGAGATCATCGACATCATCTGCTAGTACCTCGCGGGTCCTGTTCTGTCTTCGCGCCCCGATATACTCAAGAGGGACACTGAGGAGACCGCGCATCTGATTCACACGCTCAAGCACCAAACTCTAGAGCTTTACCTCTCGGTAGCCAAGAGTAACACGCCCTTTTGGGACCTCATGCTCGACGACGACCCGGAGACTGTTAAGGCGAACGAGCAGAGGGCATTGGAGCCCAGTTCCTGTGTGGAGGCGGACTTGCTAGCGAGGTATAACTTTACGCCGTGGCTTTTGAACCCCGCGGCGTTGGGGGCTGTGCGAGCTTGGAGGGAGTGGAATTCGAGCGAGGCTTGAATTCGCGAGTGGTAACCGCCTATTCGCCTCGACTACTTGATGTGTAACAGGCACATATTCTGGTGCCGTACTCCTGGTTTTCCCACAGCCGCGGATGATGTGAACCGAATAAGGGCTTTGGGCATGTAGCTTCGCCATCTAAAATTGAGAAACCACCAGCGAGCATAGATGTTCGGTTTATAACTTTTAGCGTAGCGATGTTTCAATCGGGGAAACCTGCATTTTCCACCCTAGTCTTACGCTCCTTGGCCGCGGTTTAAGCCTCGGACATGAACTCATAGGGGAGGATCTGGTCGGTTTTACACTAGAACGATGAGTTTATTCCGAATTAATTTCTCGGAAATGTCTGCTCACGGCGTCTCGATACCTTTGTTGGCCAGAGCTGTGGAACTTGCTAGTTGGCTCCTTTGGCTTAGCAAGCCTTCTGCGGCGGTGGCCTGGTATCTGGAGATGGAAGCCCTCAGGGGCCCCATTTCCATGGCATTGGTACAAATAATGATGTGTAACCAACCCATAGCACTCGGACTTTATAAGTAAGCACCGCCCCGCGGAAGGTGTACCAGGGACCAACGCTATCTGTGGTGGCGGAAACATTTTAGGATTGAAGACGTGGACTAACCCAAACCCTCCCTATTTTCACTGCTGAGCTAGACGGCCAAAGAAGCCTGATTATCCAAGGCGTTATGGTGGCCGGTGTATTAGATCTTCGCTGACCGGGACACATCAGATACCCATTACATTTGGCAGGAAAGTCCCGACCTCGGTGACACAAAGGCAGAATATCACCATTCAAAGTACGCCTCTTGCATCAACGCCAGGCCTCTTCTAGGGAAAAGTTGTTTGTTTGGATTGTCAGTCTGCGGAGCAGCGCTGGAGTTGTACGAGGAACCAGCCACGACGCCCCGACAAAGGGGCCTTGCCTACGGGAACAACCCTGCTGGCGGCCGAATATCCCGCAATATTCGGATCCTTCGTCAGCCCTTGTTACCGATAGCATTCCAGCCCCCAGCCCGTGTCCCCACTTAACAAAGTTAGGCCCCAGCATGCGGGCCCCATCCCGTCTCGCTTCCCCACATCAGCAACATCGCCTTGACGGGGAGTCTTCTCGCCTTCCTCGACCGTGCGTTAAGAAGTCACCATATGAATCAGTAAACGACCTTCTAATGGAAATCGCTTCCTAGGCTAGAATATCGGAAATGCAAAGATCGAGGGGCTCCAGGAAGACCTAAACATGACGGGGGACCAGTATAACTGGTGCCTTACCGTCTTCTTTTTTACCTACGCAGCGTTCGAGGTACCTTCGAATATGCTCCTTAAGAAGCTCCGTCCAAGCATTTGGCTTCCTTCTATCATGGTCGCCTGGGGTCTCGTAATGACCCTGATGGGTATTGTGCAGAACTACCACGGGCTTCTAATCGCGCGTATATTCCTTGGCGTTACGGAGGCGGGCTTATTTCCTGGCGTTGCGGTACGTTCCTTACGGCCCTTGTACGGCGCATTTTGGCTATAGCTAACGCTGTCTTTTAGTACTACCTTACCATGTGGTACTGCCGCTACGAAATCCAGCTACGAACGGCCCTATTCTTCTCCGCGGCCTCTATCGCCGGGGCCTTTAGCGGCCTGCTCGCCTTTGGCATCGCGAAGATGGACGGGGTCGGAGGGCTAGAGGGCTGGCGCTGGATCTTTATCCTCGAGGGGATCCTCACCGTGGTCGTCGCAGTCACCGCCTTCTTCCTCCTCTACGACTTCCCGCAGACCGCGGGGTTCCTTACCGAGGAGGAGCGCGCCTTTGTCGTGTTCCGACTAAAGTATCAGAGCGGGGTCTCCGATCAGAAACAGGTGGGCCACATCCGTGTGCCTGAGACCGACGAGATGAAGTGGCAGTATGTCTTGGACGCGTTCAAGGACTGGCAGGTCTATGTTAATATCCTCCTACACTTGGCTGTAAGTGGCCGCCGCACTTCAACATCTACGGACTACGTTCTAACAGGGTCTAGATCGGCGCCCCCCTTTACGGCATCAGCCTCTTCCTACCAACGATTATTAATAATCTCGGGTATACAAGAAGCACATCCCAGCTCTTAACTGTCCCTATCTACGTCGTAGCCGCTATCCTAGCAGTAATATCGGCGTGGTTTTCAGACCGCGCTGGAAAGAGGAGTCCGTTTATACTTTCCGGCCTAATGTTTATGCTTATTGGCTTTATCATGTAAGAACTCACCGACACTCCTACATCCTAATCGCCTTTGGCTAAACCCAGCCCCCACCAGGTGCATATCTACGGGCGACGGTAAGGTCGTCTATGCGGGGGTCTTCATCGCGACCTGTGGCATTTACCCAGCATTCCCTGGCATGGTCTCATGGATGTCAAACAACCTGTCCGGAAGCTATAAGCGAAGCGTCGGTATGGCGATGCATATCGGTATCGGCAATCTCGGCGGTGTAAGTGATGCCCCTACGGGTCAGATTAACGAAAGAATAACTAACAAAATCACCTAGGCCATGTCTTCCAACTTCTATCGCCAGCAAGATTCACCGCGGTATATCATGGGCCACGGGTTGTCGATTGGCTTCGTGGGCCTTGGCATCGTCTCTGCCCTCGTACTCGTCTTCGCATACAATCGCATTAACAAGAGTCGCGAGAGGCAAATGAATGCGGGCGCGCTTGACCAGTTCAGCGCTGAGGAATTATCTGCAAAGGGTGATAAGGCTTTGACTTGGAGATACATGTACTGAGCGTTCCATGGGCGTTCCGAGAAACCATCGCGGCTAGCTATCTGGTAGGAAATCTAAGACTCGCTGGAGTCGCTAATACTCTTATACGGCTCAGAGCTATGATTCCAGGTTTTACCCCGTCGAGCCTAAATACAGGTACGGTTGGATCCGCGATTCCAATATCGGGCCCACGTTCTTTGGCCATTTGATGGAAGAAGGACGAGTCATCGGGTTCATCACGAGCCGCGTGACGGACTTCCACCACGCCACCCCGGGCGACCTTGACGTTTCCTGCAGTGCGTTGTCAAAGCTCCACGCTCTGGGGATTAAGCACTGGGATAGCAACTGACATAATTCCTTGTTCGGGATGGAGAGGCGGTCCTCATTGACTTTGACTGCGCCTCGAAGCTTGGTAGTGGTACTGACGAGCTGGAGCGCGAGATGGAAGAGGTGCAGAGACAGCTGGAGGACGAGTCGGATAAAGGGGGATATACTATCGTGCACGGCTAAGGCTAGTTGATACTTGACTTGAAAGATATATGAACAAATGGTCCAAACAGACGGTTTTGGAAGGGCAGCGCAGAATGAACATCGTAAGCCCGGCGACATATGCCGCTATCCTTGTAATAACACTCCGGGCTGTCATATCCAACTTCGCTATCCTATGCCTTTGGGGTATAGTTACGTAGGGGAAATTGAAAAAGGAATAGGGGACCGTATTGGTTAACTTGACGAACCGGGTAGTGATTATCCCTTACGCCGTCGACACTTCCACCTCTGTAAAGCCCCTACGCTTATGACCCAATTGTATATCCGAGTGTGTGAATCTAAGGATCTCAGAACCACTAGTTTCCGTGAGCTATAGAAATAACGGGTTTATTAGTATGGGGATTAAGGAATGAATATCTCCGAGCATAGTCTCTAGACAGACCATTTTGTCTCCCCGTTGGGCCATATACAAATGCCCGTTGCCCGTAGCTGTCTAGCGGCCAGTGCCAAATGTACCTCTAAGACCGAGACTATTAGTAATAGCGAAGACCAAAAGGCGGCCAATAGATCCGAGTGTGACTAACGAAAATCAGGGAAATTTCCCATTTGTCCTTCTAGAAGTCGACTCGATCCCCGCTTCAACTCGCGGAGTATGCTTGTGGAAGACACACAGTTGTAACTGAGCTTCACGCGAACAAGGTTTTGGCCCACACAGCACTTACGACCTAATAATCACAGCCACCAGCTAGCAATCATGGTATCCTCCGCAAGGCGACCACTTCTCCTGAACAAGGATGCAGGCGAGTGGCGGCTCCCGGCTGAAGAGCGCACACCCGCCGAGGCCGTCGCGCGCTTCCACAAGGCCATGCCGGGATATGCCCCGACGCCGTTGATCTCGCTCAAGGATGTGGCAAGCAAAGTGGGCGTCGGAGACGTCCACATCAAGCTCGAGAGCCGCCGTCTCGGCCTCCCAAGCTTTAAGATTCTTGGCGCGTCGTGGGCGACCTTCCGCGCACTTGCCAATGAGCTCAAACTCTCGCTGGAGACGGATCTCGATGCGCTCAAGGAGGCTCTCGGGAAGGCGTCCACCCCAGTTACTGTCTTCGCGGCTACGGATGGCAACCACGGACGTGCCGTGGCGCGCATGGGCTCCATGTTGGGTCTCACCGTTCGCATATATGTCCCGGCTGGGCTGAGTCCGTCGACTATTCAGCTCATCCGGGACGAGGGTGCCACGGTCGACGAGATCGACGAGTCGTACGACTATTGTGTCCAGCTGGCGTTTAGGGATGCGGGGAGCACACCGGGTGGAATTCTCGTGCAGGACACTGCCTTCCCTGGCTATGAAGAGATTCCGACGGTATGCCATCCATGAGCCCCCATGCCGTATGAAAGCTGACAGACAATGTCGCTAGTGGATAGTTGACGGGTATAGCACCATGATGCACGAGGTCGACGAGCAGCTGGGGGGTGTCTCTGCGGACCTAGTCATTGCACCCGTCGGCGTTGGCTCCTTCGCCCAAGCCGTCGTCAGTCACTACAAATCCCCTGGACGCGGAAGCTCAAAGGTTGCAACGGTAGAAGCCGACACTTCCGCCTGCCTGTATAAAAGCCTGAAGGGCGGCTCGCCTGACCCTCTGCCGTTCACCGTGCCGACGATAATGGCAGGCCTGAACTGCGGCACCGTTTCCAGCAACGCATGGCCGCTGCTTCGTAACGGGGTGGACGGCAGCACGACTGTCAGTGACTTCGAGTCACACGAAGCCTGTGAGATTCTCAAGGCCGCGGGCGCTTTGGCTGGCCCTTGTGGAGCGGCGCCTCTGGCTGCACTGCGACGCCTAAGTGCCGCCGATAAGGAGGCTCTGGGTCTGGGGCCGTCATCTGTCGTTGTTCTTCTCTGTACTGAAGGCGAGAGAGAGTACGCCATCCCTCGGCCCGTGGCATGCGACAATACCGTGTCCCTCTGCCAAGCGCTGGTTCAGATCGACTCATCCGTCCCCGGAACGGGTGACCAGCGCGGCCCTGGAGAAACCGAGATAGCGGAGTACATCACTTCCTGGCTCGAGCACCGGGATATTGAAACCCACTGGATCGAACCGACAAAGGGCCGCCCCTCCGTCGTCGGCGTCGTCCGCGGTACGGGCGGCGGCAAGAGCCTCATGCTAAACGGGCATATCGACACCGTCACGAACGCCAGCTACGAAGGCGACGCCCTTAGAGGACACATCAAAGACGGGAAGATCTACGGTCGCGGCGCGGCAGACATGAAGTCTGGCGTGGCGGCTATCCTAACCGCCGTCGCAGAGGCAAAGAAAAATCCACTCAAGGGCGATGTCATCTTCACTGGCGTGGCAGACGAGGAGGACATGAGCATTGGCACGGAGCAGGTCCTCGAGGCCGGCTGGCACGCCGACGGCGCCATGGTCTGCGAGCCTACGAACGAGGACCTGATAGTGGGTCATAAGGGCTTCGTGTGGCTCGAGGTGGACATACTTGGAAAGGCAGCGCACGGGTCGCGCTTCGACCTTGGGGTGGACGCTATCCGTAACGCGGGGTACTTCCTCGTCGAACTGGACAAGTACGCGAAGCGCCTGGAGGATGGGCCGAAGCATCCGTCTCTGGGTTTGCCGAGCATTCACGCGTCGCTTGTTAAGGGTGGCGAGGAGCCGGCGTCGTATCCGGCCAGGTGCACGATTACCCTGGAGCGCAGGACCGTGGCTGGTGAGACAAACGAGCAGATCTACTCTGAAATCGAGGGCCTCCTCCGTGTGGCAGCGCATCAGGTTTCCGGCTTTGAATATTCCCTACGCAGCACCTTTTCGCGCCAGCCGTTCGAGATTTCGCGGGAGCACCCCCTCGCGTCGCTAGTCGCAGACCAGATCACGAAGACAGGAGGAAAGAACCTCGCAGTACGTACAGAGGCCTTCTGGACGGACTGCGCCCTGATTGCGGACGCCGGAATGCCCGTCGTCATGTACGGGCCGCGCGGGGAAGGGCTGCACGCGAAGGAGGAGTGGGCCGAGGTCAAGTCTATGGAGGATGTCGCGGCGGCCCTTGTGGCTGTTTCGCGGGCGTTTTGCGGGACGGATTGAGTTTTCTGCTAGGAGGTTGATGTCGCTGACTGCGGTTGAATGAGCACCTCATCATACCGTCTTATATTGAGCATTCAACATGTATTGAACCTGTTGTATGCGTTCGGTTCCGCTTTCTCCATGGCGTGGGCGGATTCTTTTTATATTTAACTATTGGGATTTTACTTGAGCTTGGGAGACGGGTGCACTCAGCCGCGGCAAAGGTTGTCCCGTGCTTATAGCCCTGGCAAGGCTGTCTCTGTCTTGTGACGCACGGGAAAGTCTGACTGCGCCCCTTGGGCGCAATTCCCCGCAAATATTGACCCGTGACATCGGTGTTGACTGCAGCCTGGCCCATTTCCTCGCATTTAATCTCCATCGCAGCCCTACCGCACTTGACGTTGACATCGATTCATATCGTCGACACCTCTACCCAGCTACCCCTATCCTGCTGACGAAATGCGACGCCACTTTCTTGACCGACTGCGCCGAAAGGATGTCTCGACGACGCTTAGTCCTGGGTAGGAAGGCCCCCATCCAACGGATACTTCTCCTCTAACAGGATGCAGGGACGCAACAAGTGAAAATGGTCGTTTGATCGGAGAGATGTGCGTGTATCCTGTCTAGTATATAATGCTGAGGATATATGACTGATTCGTGAAAAGAAGACAGCGGCGTCCTATGGAGGTGGAAGTATCTAGCACCGGCGAGCCAGCGACGAAAGAAAAGGGTTATGGAAGAACACGTTCGAAGCACATATGGAATCTTGCATCAAGTTATCGCTTTCCGATTAAGTCTCCGGAGCTGCCTAGTGACGAGGACGAAGTAGAGTCTACCGCCAACAGTATCAACACATGCGCGGCCATCGTGGGCATGGACCCCCTAGTGGCGGCTATCTACAAAAATACAGTCCTCAACTACCTCTGCCGACTCCCGGACGAGATACTCCTCTTGATAATGGGTCACCTCGATGACGTCGCCCTCTTCTGCCTCCGGCACTCATCACGCACTTTTCTACGACTCGTCTCAAGCCCAGACTTTCAACAGTACCACATGGGATACGGGTACGCATGGGCGAGCCAGAGGACCTGGTACGACGGCGCGAAGCCAGGGGGGATGGTCATCAGCGATCGGTACTGCGCCAAGTGCGCGTACATGCGCACGCAGAAGCGTAACGACCCCCGATTCGCGGCCTTGTTTGGCCAGCGCCTCTACTGTTCCCCGTGCAAGAAGACTCATCCGGCTGTGCTGTTCTCGGCTGCGCAGCGACATGCCGGTGACAAGTCCCGCATATGCATCGGTCACGAGGGCTCGCTACGTGTCTGCGACCATCTCGCCCTTTCGTGGCGGGACGTCGAGAGGTGGGTTGCCTTGTTCGGGGACTTGGACAGCTACGGCCTCCACACCACCCGCGGCAGGCTTTGCGATGATACGGCCCACAAGTATCGCTGTGGGAAGAAAAGCACATACAGGGCCAGACCCGATGGTTTGTTTGGGGGGGTAGAGGTGAGTCTGGTTCGAGAGCACGCGACCTTGACGGTCACGGTGGAGTGGAGAAACCACGCGGGCCTACGGGGTACGCTGTCTTCTATGGATATCCGTCAGGCCCTAGAGGCAACACAGCAGGAAGGGGCAAGGCACCTAGTCCCTCCGCTGCGGCCCGGCGACTCAGGCGCTATGAGGGCCTTCGACCCAAACACCTGCTCATGCGTCCACTACTCCGGGAGCGACCAGGTCGCCTTTGAGCTATCCCCCCCACGGGAAGGAACTTGTCGGTCGGATGAAGGGGGTTCCCGGAGTCTAGACTTCGGCGGCTGTCACTACACCAAATTGTGGTCCGCTGATGACGCAAAACGCGACTTTTCGGCGGCCAGATGTCCCCATAGATGTGGTGATATCGAGTTTCGCTATTCGATGGATGTGAGTTTGAACGTGTTTGGGCGGAAGGATGGGCAGGTAATTGATCCGTTGTGGTACCGAGTTCTGAATCCCGAGTCGTACGGCCTGGCAGTGGACGAGGAGAGTCGCCATATCCTGTGGTGTCCGAGGAAGAGCTGTGGGAACTATCACGGGAACAATGATATCAATCGGTTCAGCGACATCAAGTCGTATTAAGGCGCTATAGGTATTGCCGGACTAAGGTATCAACTTAATCACCATCGCAGACTACACCATGGCCATTTCAAGCAACTTATTCAGTGGATCCCGGGTCCTTTATGCTGTTCTCTTCCATCCACGACTGAAGCCGGTCAAAGTCTCTACATTTGCGATGCGGACTGAAATCTGCCCGAGAACCCAGAGGCGCCGACGGGTGAAGCATCGTAAAGAGCGGTCTCGTGTCCCCGTCGAACTGTATTTCTCGATGGCATGCGACGGCTATCAGCATTCTGCGTTTTCGTGGAGTACTTCGCCTTTCCTTCCCAGCCAGACATTCTCCATGCGTCCGGGGCCACGGAGACTCCGCACTTCTTCCAGCTACCTGTCGTTCGACTCTGCTACTCGAGCAGTCCCATGGCCTGCATATTTTTCGTCATATCGGGCGCACACATCTGCACGGTGGTTGAAGACTTCGGTAAACGATTGTAAGGAAGAGAGAGTAGAGGCTACATATAGCCATGGATTTGGTGTACAACTTTGCGCTGAAGTGTAAATAACAGGACTTACTCCTGACCGTGGACGCGGTAACCTATATGGCCAGTGAGTAATAAGCTCAACTACGAATCCTCTCGAGGTAAAATCGAACGCACGTAAGGCCACCCTCTGCAAGTATGATTATAATGATTGTTCAGGACGAAGGTCCCTTGCTACAGAACTATAGTACTCCCTTCCCCGTTTCCTCGCCCTCTTGCGACTTTCAGTTAGTATTCAATCGGAAAATTTTTAAGAGGCCCTGTATCCGCGGTGACACGACGACTTTTCTTAATATCCATTACTGGACAGTGCCTCTCCATCGTTTGGGAATGCCCATTCCTTAGACAGGAGAGAGGGGACATAGATATGTGTTTGGGTTGTCGACAGTGATACTCGGGCGTTGTGTTCTTGTCCTATCAAGAATTTTCATGAACTGTCTGCGCGCACAGGATCTTACCAGGCCGGTGGGGCTGCGGTTTTTTTTATTATCCCTGCCACCTAACCTCGTCTCTTCCGCGTCATGCCAAGGGTCCGCTGTCACTGTCATGCTGAAAGTGGTCTGCATCCCAACTCGTCGAAAAGACAAAAAGCCCCCACCCTCCCGGTGCAGGCTCCTCCACTCGGATTCCCCTAATCCAGCATCCCGTCCGAGACCAAATCCTGTAACGGTCTAGCCCCTTCTTTCGCGACCCACTCATCCGCCCAATCGTCCGCCCAAGCGGCCGGGGAGGTTGGGATACAAGCCGGCCCCCTCCCGGTCCGCGTGGGAGCGGCCCCACAAACCAGCCAACGGGCCGTCACGTTGCGGAGTCCAAGTGCATTTCGTGATTGGTGTGAGGAGCGGAGGAATGCAACAGCCAAGGTCGCTGCAGATTTCCCAGCTAGGGTAGTCGGTCGTGTTTTTCGGTTCTCTGCACTCTCTCATCCCCGCTCCGACTCTTTCCACGGTCCTGGAAATCCCGCGCCGACGACTCAATCAATCTCACCCTCACCATGGCAGCTATTCCCGCGGACGAAGGGCACGAGCCCCTGGTATGGAACCTTGAACGACAGAAGTATGATCTTCTGTATAACTATACTAAAGTGCTGGGTTACGTAGGCGGCAGATACCTTTAACGATGCCGACTCCGCCATTTCCACCGTATGCCCCCGCACGTCGAAACTGAGCCGCGTGAATCGTGTAATATCCTTTCCACATTGCTAACGTAACGTCACAGCCTACGTCTGCAGGACTCACGTCCCTCCGCTCGAGTGTGCTGAGGTACCAGGAGGAGAATGGGCGTACTTACCATTCCATGAGCGGCGGAAGTGCGTCTGCACCCTAACCATGGTCATTGTGGCATGCTAAATCGTGAATTCTAGAATATTACCTTCCAAACGACGAGAGGGAGAATGAGCGACTCGGTGCGTCTCCGGTCTAACGAAAGGCCGCAGAGCCAAGTGGCTAACCTCGCTAAACGCTAGACCTCACCCACAACTTGTGGTTACTATCGCTGCGGGGTGAGCTTGGGATGTCGCCTAAGACGATCAACGGCGCGAAGCGGGTTCTAGACGCGGGGACGGGCACGGGGATCTGGGCCGTTGAGTACGGTATGGAGTATGAGCCTGCGCTAGTGTACTACAGCTGATGCTAACTCGCTCGCCAGCTGACCTTCATCCTGAGTCTGAAGTAAGGAATATAGCTGCCGAAATCTAAGATGTCGTTCTGACAGAGCATAGGTCATCGGTGTCGACCTGAGCCCGATCCAACCGTCATTGTAGGCTTCTATCCCTTTACACTTCCCGAGAGGGTGCTAACCGGCCACCAGGGTCCCGCCGAACTGCTCATTTGAGCTGGATGATCTCGAGAAGGACTGGACGTGGTCACACCCGTTTGACCTCATCTTTACCCGCTATATGACAGGGTGTCTCGCCGATCCTGAAGATTTCGTTAAAAAGGCCTTCGAGTACGCCCATCTTTTAGTTTATTTCTGCGCGACTCACTTCCCCTCTCCCCTTAGTCGATCCTGCAAGATCCTCTACCGTGTGGCCTGTCTGCTAACAGCTACATAGCCAGCTAGAGCCCGGCGGCTACCTCGAAATGCAGGACGTCAACCTCCCCTACCAATCCGACGACGGCACGCTGACAGAGGATAATCCCCTCTATCGCATCAGCAAGCTCTGCGTCGACGCTGGCGAGGCTACAGGCCGTCCGTTTAGCCTGCCACCCAAGTACAAGAGCTTCATGGAGCGCGCCGGCTTCGTTGACGTCGTGGAGCGCCACCTGAAGTGGCCCCTTAACCAGTGGCCCAAGGACCCGCACTACAAGGAGATTGGGGCGTGGACTCAGGAGAATCTTTACACAGGAATTGAGGGGATCGTAATGGCGCTGTTCACTAGATACCTCGGGTGGTCGCAAGAAGAGGTGCTGGTTGCTGCCATGGAGTTCAGGGAGGCCTTGAGGGACCGGAGGACGCACGCGTACATCCCGGTGTAAGTGGCTTTGATATATTTGATGATTTTAACTAACGCTAGGGTAGTTGTGTGGTGTACGGCCGAAAACCTGGGAACGAGCCTGGGGCGGTGGAGACGACCGTTGAGGCTACACAATCTCCTTAACTCTATGCGGTAAATAGGTGACTGGATAAAGCTAAAGACACTTACTACCTGCGTTTGTAGAGCTTCGCGCTACGAATATCAAAGAGTTTCCCCTTTCTGCACTTAGCTACCTCTTGTTAATCTTGCCAGTCGGGGTCTGATCTAGGCGATCTACAAGCTGGACGTTGCCTAGCACTTGGAACCGCGCGATGTGCCTCGCCGCCCATGTCTATAGATGCTGCTCAGCGTGAACGCTACCCGGCCGCTTCTGCACCGCCGCCCTGATATTATTTTCCGTCCTTCCGCCTAGTCGTAAATGGACGCCGTAAGCCGCCAGGACAGTGGCGTCTGGATGCTAGAGAAACTCCTCCTCGGCCTCTCAAGTATTTCTCTTCTCTCAGCAGTGACGGATAACGTCCTTAATCGACTGATGAAGTAGACGTTACTCTCTGTATCTGCATTTCTAAGTTACCAGTACGAAGCCAAGCACCAGAGACCGCTGAAGATGTGCTCTTTGCGTTCCCAAAGTAACCCTTGAAGAAGCGGTTACGGTTCTTGCTCTGCAGGTGCATTCGGCCGCGACGTCTGTCCCTTGCTCCCCACAATCCGGACTTGATAACCTTCTCGTAGTTGCCCGCAAGGCCCAGATACTAGTGGATGCTGAAGGTTCTCAAACACGGGCACTCCGACCCAATGGCAATATGTGCCGTAAATATCGATGCTGATGGACTGGTGAGTGCTCCGATAGCATTTATTATCGGCGTTGGTGACTCTTAGGCTCCGAGCGCGTTCCTTATATACTACTCTATTATAAAGGCCTCCCGATACTGGCTATTAGAGGGCCTTTAAAAAGAGCTATCTCGCTAGGGTATCCGATATGTGATCTTCGAGCCTGGCGGGTTCGCATCCTAGCTCGGGCATCCTCGAGACGGGTCTGATAAGGTCTTCGGAAAACATTAAGACTATATAGAACTACGTAGGAGTGTCCACAAGTTTATAAATGTTTTCTGCTAACGAAATCCCGCCTAACATCCGTACGGGAGTCATGCTTGGAAGGAATGTATTAGCATCAATGAAATAGAATTGCCAGGAGCCGTTCGAATCAATCAAGGTGTTCCAAGAAAGTTTTTTAAGGGCAGCACCGAGCTAATATAAATACAGCATACTATAAGGGTACCTTAAGATCAACCTCTTCTCCCTTGAAGAGTTTAAATAGAGTATAGGCGTCGTGGCGACTATTTAAGGATAGAGAGGTCGTATTTCTAGCGAAATAGTTTGTATATACTGTAGTAAAAAAATAAAAAATAGAAACATTATATTCACGTGAATATTAATAAGAGTTAGCAATAATCAATCCGGTTTTACGTTTTACATACGCTAGTTTTGCATCTGATTGTATATGTCGTCAATCCACGTACATCGTGACGTCACACCCTCGACCGTCCTTATATACTATTTTCAGCTTCAACGTATTTCCCCATCACCTAACTACTCTTACCCGCCACTTATCTCCCTCTTCGCTCGTTGCACCTATACCGACAGAAACCAATTAGCCACTCCCGTCGACAACCATGGCATTGTCGGAAGGCCGTTGGTCCATAACGGCCCTTATCAAGTATCCGATCCTAGAAATCTTCAGTTTCGCCTACGTCGTGCTCCAGACCGTGCTTAATTGGATCTTCTCCCCCGTTCCTCCTCCGCCAAAAGCAGCTGCCAACGATCTACCTAAGAAGCGTGTTGCCGTTATCGGTGCTGGCCTAACGGGAGTCTCGTCTGCCGCTCATTGTGTCGGCCATGGCTTTGATGTACAGCTCTTCGAGGCTCGCTCCAAGGACAGGGGCCTGGGTGGTATCTGGAGTGTATGTTATCTTAGCAGTCTCACTTCGTGCTTAACATACTGACCCCCGCAAAGAGAGTGAACTCGACATCCTCGCTCCAAATCCATAGTCTGATGTACCGGTTCCATCCGTCCGTGCGATACAATGCCGCCTATCCGACACAAGGAGAGATCCGCGACCAGATCGTCGGGGTGTGGAAGCGCTACGACCTGCCAAAGCGGACTGTGTTCGACACCAAGGTTACCTCTGTCAAACAAGCAGATGATGGTAGATGGATCATCAACGATAATGAAAAGGAATACGGCCGTTTCGATGGGATCCTAGCCACGGTAGGCGTGTGCGGAGATCCCAAGGTGCCGACTCTCCCCGACCAAAGCAAATTCGAAGGCGGCCTGTACCACTCGTCCAACCTGGACGGCAAGCACGTCAAGGGCAAGAAGGTGCTCGTGGTTGGCGGCGGCGCCAGTGCTATTGAGGCCCTCGAGTTCGCCGCCAAGTCGGGAGCCCGCGAGATTGACGTCCTGTCTCGTTCCGACAAGTGGGTGATCCCTCGAAACTTCTTCGTGCAGTCGCTGTTGGCGATGAATATCCTTGGGCAGGAGACGACCCTCTCATGGATCCCCGAATGGTTGCTGCATAAGCTTTTCTACCGCGACATGCAGGACATTGCCCCGTCCGGGGGTCTATTCACGCAGACGCCCATGGCCAACTCGGACCTTTTCGATTTGATCCGAAAGGGCCAAGCGCGCTGGCTCCGTGGCGATATTCTCCAAGTCCAGGAAAACGGAATTGTTTTCAACCATCGTTCCCAGGGTGTTCCAAAGGGCGGCCCTGGCCACGAGACTGTTGTGGAGGGTGATGTGATCATTATGGCCACGGGCTTCAAGCGTCCTTCGCTTTCATTCTTGCCAGACGAGGTCTTCGAAGAGCCGTACGGGCCGCCCAGTTGGTATCTTCAGGTTTTCCCGCCTAATTACACCAGCATCTGTGCGAACAACAGCACTTACGTCGACGCCATTGGTACCGTCGGCAACATGCATATCGGCATTTACACTCGGTTCCTGTTGATGTTCTTAGTCGATCCGCTGTCGCAGCCGACAGAGGGGCGTATGAAGGCCTGGATTGACTGGACTCGACTTCTGAAGCGCTTCGCACCGACGGGAGCATTCGACTTCTTCACCTACTCCGAACTTATCTATTGGTTCCTCTTTGTCATCTTGGTCAACCCCTTCCGGTGGAAGTGGGCGCCATTCGTCCTGTTTGGCGTCGGCCGGGGTCTACCCATGGAAGTGGTCAAGCAGGAAGAAGCGTTCCGCGAGACCTTACGCAAACAACATCAGTAAAGGTAAAAGGTGAAAGGATATAGAGGCGTCAGGTCGGTTATTTGGGTTCATGACTCTATTAGTAAAGCGGCTAGAATATCAGACTCAATTCGATTATAAATCTGGATAGTATGGCGCCCTTTTTACGTGATATTTACTTGCGCAGTTCCTAATAGGGCTGCGAGCGTCTAGCTTGGCATCTCCCGGTCCTCACTATCCCCTTTCCTGCTCCCGTAAATGGGACGGCCCTGCTACATGCTGCCGCTAGCACCAGGGCTGGACAGCCATTCTAATCAGATATGTCCCAGGTGTTCAGCCACGGGTCGTCGAGAAGCTCCCGCGCCGTTTTCCGGTCCTCCGGCCGCCATGTCAGCATCCCCGTCACAAATCAAGGAACATGGCCTTGTTCCTTCCTAAGAGGAAGCGCTCAGCGCTGTTCAGGCTATTCCCCTGAGGTATCGGGACATCCGCAATCCATCGGCCTACAGCGGTGTCAGCCAGGTCCACAACTACGCTAAGAGCATTTGAGGGGGAAAAGTCTCGTCATCACATAAACTCACCATCTTCCGAGAAGAATTCCTGACTACGAACACCCCGCTCGAGGAGGTCTAGGGGCGGCGGTCCTAGCAGCCCGACCACCTCGGCGAGATGCGCGCGCGTCGTATATCCCTCGCCAGTCGGATCCTCGCCATAGAATAGGTGACCTCCCTCAAAGACGTCCCATATCATGGCGCCGACGTTCCAGATGTCAATAGGGTAGCTCCACGCGGCCTTCACCATGACTTCGGGCGCGCGGTATACGTTCGGCTGCGCGTCGTGGTTCCGCTTGAGGTCCCCCCTCACAGCGGACCCAAAGTCGCTAAGCACAATCCTTCCAAAGTCTTTGGGAAGGCCTAACCGGCGGGACATATAGATTGGGGCCCCGTCTACGACCTTTCGCGGCGATGGCTTCTCTATCTCGTCTTTAATACAGGCGTCGAGTATTCCCTCGTCGACGATCGCGTGTAGGATGTTATCAGCTTTTATATCTATAGTCCCTCACGTGTCAGGAATGATATGTTCAGACTTGGTACCTCTCCAACGTACCAGTGTGGACGAGCTTGCACTCGGTATGCAAGTAGTCGAGAGCGCGGAGAAGGTGCTGGAGGCCTCCTTTCAGGAGCGCGTCAGAAAAGCGCCCGGTCGGGTTCCGCAAGAGAAGGTCCCTCCAGCTGTCCCACATAGGCCGTTGGACCAGGCAATAATGTTCTTGCTCCGCCCCGTCGGCCGATGGTAAACATTCCTAGCATGGACCTCACGTGCCAGTGTCTAGGGTGTGAAGGGTTCGCTGTATCGATATCCTTGTAGGTCTGAAACTCATCCCTACGTGTCTCCCCATAGCCCTTCGCGAATATCTTCAAGGCGACATAGTCTCGCGCCCTAGTCTCCGTATCAACCCTGCCCGAGTATCGCGCAAAATGGGCGGAACATACTGAAGGTCCCGGCCAAGCCAAACTGTCGATGTGGAGCCAAATCCTAATTTCCCAACGACTTGGTACTTTCTGGAAGCGAAGAGGTCTCCAATGGTGACTGGGTAGTAGCTACCCTTTTGAACTTCTCGTACCGCTCTTCTTCGAGTGGTTCTGTAGCAGGGACGACCTCAAGGCCGGTAGTCGGAAATCGTAGTGGAGCCCATGGACCCCTGCGTAGAAGGCCTCTTGCCCATTTCAACAACGGTGCCATTATGATTTCGTTTCGGAGTTCTCTGGCTTGATTTGGACGCGTGGGCGATGAGTTAGTTTGGTGATAGCTCACTGCATCTGGCTGAAGGACGCCTGGCGCGTGGGTGACGCGACTTGGCTCTGGTGCCCCTAACTAATATGTCCACAGGGCACCCGTCTCCCTTAGCCGCTTTTTCGGCCAATCAGACCCAGTGGCCTTTGGAGAGTGGTAATACAAGGCATTTTTCCAATGGATGCAGACTATTATTTCGTCTATCTGTTAACGTGCTCTACCATGCTCGAGCTGGAATTGCACCAATATGCGATACTAACAACTGTTCTCCCTATACCAAATACACCTCATCGCCTGTCCCAATATGTAGAAGCCCTTCTTCAGCATTGCTAACTATCCTTTCCGTGTACTTGACCTCAAGATCAAGCATATTCCCGACTCTCATAGAGGGGCCTTCAAGACCTTCACTCGGCAGGGTGGCAGCGCCGAGCAGGCAGGCATTCCCGTCTAGCCTACGCACTCTGTTAATTCAACTTCAGGAGATTCCCAAAGCTTGTGCCTAATACGTGAGTGTATGAGCAGAAACCCAGAAAATCAAGGAGGTCTTCATCAGGTTCGTTCTGGCCACGATCAATAGCAGTTCGCAACTCAGGGTCACGTCTAATTCACCCCATATAGGTTAACGAACGGAAATCCTGTCTACCTGTTAAAGTTTAACCCAGCCGACAAGGAGCCAGTAAGCAGCGTCAGAATTGAAGGATCGAGGGACATGAAGACTTGTCACATTTACCCAGACGGGACAGGAACAGTCAAGAAGACTGATGATAGAAAGTAGACGATCGCAGGTTATTCAGGGGAAAGGTTTAGAGGGAAAGTAGGTCCACATGTCATGTATATTAGGAAGTTGATGGGCACTCTATCCTCCTGATGTGGTTCAATGTTGACTTTCTTGCTTGGGGGGCGTAATCACTAGGAATCCCGCGATCGCAAGGCCAAGCGTTGTACTAAAAGGTTGTTTATTACTCTGATGTCAAGTCGTGGACAGCAGCATCAGAATATCCCTTCAAAATAACATGAGGTCGAACCTGCCTCATTGACAGGCAGCGTGTTGTTGACTGGCAAGAATACATATGAGCCAGTGTACCAAGGAACCTCATTCCCATCTGCCGCCTGTTTCGTCCCGACTTTCCTTCCGACTGCATACACGTTAAGCACTGCTCCAAGCCTGCGCATTCTCTACGTGGCCATCCGGCACCGACGCTATCATCGCGTTACCGGCAGGGGTATACGTCAAGTCGATTTCATCCACGGGAACAACCCATGGCTCCTTTCTCCCCACCGTGAATTTGTGTCCGACGTAGAGGACCAAAAACAAGACAGTGCCGATGTAGGCTGTCAAGAAGTCCGAGACACTCCACTGACCAGGGAAGAAGACGCTGAAGCCGTTCAAGAGCCCAAAGACAACGGAAAAGCTGATGCAGAAATAAGCGCCTGGCTTCCCGCAGACCGAGCGATAAGACAGTGCCGAGCGGTCCACACCTTGGGCTTCAAGGGCCTTTCGGAATCTCAAGTAGGACGCCGATAGTAGAATCCATGAGAAGAAGGCGGCCATGTTGATCATGTTGACTAGCCAGTTGAACACCTCGCCGGCGCTGGAGTTAACGTTCAGGTATGCCAGGAGAGTTATCGCGGCGCAACTCGTCACCGCCCAAATAGGAACATTCCATCGGTTCGTTCTCGCAAAGATCTTGGGCGCGTTTCCCGCCACCGCTAGGGAGTATATCGAGCGGGAGCCTAGATACATATAAACGTTGCCGGCGGACCATGCGGAGCATAGGATAATTGAATTGACGATGTGGTCGAGAACGTCGATGCCTGCTGTCTTGATGCCGATGACGAAGGGAGACGACCCGGCTCCGGCGCCACCGGAGACGAGCTCTGGAGCGTTCGACGGGCAGGTCAGTGTCACTCCTAATATGGAAACCACGTAGCAGACGATTAGACGTCCAGTGAAGGCTTTCGCGGCTTTGGGGATGGTTTTCTGCGGATTCCTGGTCTCGCCGCCACAGGTAGCTACCATCTCCGCAGCAAAAGTGAGCTGGGAAGGTTCTAAAGTTAGCTTTGTTACCGACTAATTAATGGGGACAACAATGTGCGACTACATCGTAGCTGCTGTTGGAAGGACGGGATGAGGGTGCCATACAGGTAATACGACGCTAACAATCACACCGAGGAAGCTCACGAACAGTCCCGAGCTCCCTTCGACAAGCCAGGCGTTGGCTGGGCCCGGGTCATTCCAGTACTTAAATCCAATACGCTCACCGGAAGGTCCTCCCCCAGCCGCCAGAACGATGGCCAAAATTATCAGTCCGGCAAGCATGGTCAGCTTGAGCGAGGAGAACGCAAACTCTGCCTCTCCGGAGTTTGCAACCGGTAGATAGTTCAGGCCGACGATGACGACCAGGAAGATGGAGATCCAGACGGCGTCGTGGACCGGGGGGTTCCAGTAGTGGATTATAAGTGTGGCGACGGTGATTTCGAATGGGACGAGGATCGAGTACGCGTACCAGTAGTTCCAACCCAGAGCGAAGCCGAACGACCTGGAGAGGAAGCGCGTCGTGTAGTAGTCAGGCGCCGCGCCGTCCAGGGGCATGAAGGTTGCCATTTCGAAGAGGAGTGTCGAGAACACCCAGACCATGAAGCATATCGTGACGAAGCCGGCGAGGGTGAAGGCCGGGCCACCTTGGCTCAGGGTTCGGCCACTGCCTACCAAAAAGGCAGTTCCGACGCATCCTATCCATTTAGGGGAGTGGTTAGGCGAATGGCCTATTTCGTGTGGCGGGCAAGCGAGTGCGGGACAGCATGGGGCGTGTCTCTTACCTCCTATGGCAATCATATACAAGTGCCTCGACTTGAGCTTGGTCTGCGAGTTAGCCTCGCAGGCCTCGACGACTCGGCCATCAGAGACGGCTGGCTCGGCGCTGTCTACATCCTTTTCCGACATTTTGGATTTTGTCGTCGTCTCGCGTTGCGAGGAGGGTCGTGGCGCAGGCCTGGGGTTCTTCTTCTCCTGGGGCTTGGGTGGGCCTTTACTCGAGGTGCGACGATGGCAGATGGATTTGGGGGAGTCTGCCCACGGTTTTGTATTGGAGCGACGATAAGGACACGGGCGAAAGGCGCGACGGCCGTCGAACCTTGTCAGAGTAACACGGATAGGCGGATGCTCCCCTTGCAAAGGTGATTTCGCTGGAACACACGTTCAAAGTACCTATACACCAGGGGAGGTAACGATTGGCGTACAGGCCACACCGAAGCCATCCCATGTACGGACCCCGTTCTTGCGGAGAAGGGCGGGGGGTTCTTTCGGGGGACGCAGACGTCACACATCCAAGGGTGGGTAAGATATGGGTTGGTACCCTCCTTGATAGGCCAAGTCCCGGCCCAAATCCCGGAGCGCACCTCAGAGATAAGTGTCTGGGGGAGTGGGTCAGCGCAGGCGGGGCTTAACGCGGGGGGAATGCGGGGATGACACTGGCTCTCTCGGGTCACCGTTCGCCCGTCCCCACTCACCACAGTGTGCAAACCACATAGGGGATAACCCCGTCGCGACGCGTCCTTGAGGCCGAACCCGCGTAACTAGCGGTCATGAGCGCCGGTGGCTGGAGGAGATGTTGAAATTTTCAGGACGGTGGTTAGGAGGGCGGTGCGCCCTAGAACTAAGAGTTGTGAGCGCAACACGCGTGCGCGGTTTCCTTAGTCACGATACTTCATACAGTACATGGACAGTGTCAGCCCCCGCCGAATCGAGTAACCTAGTGTCGCACCGGGGCCCTTATTGCGGGGAACGCGCAGATGGAAAAAGGGGGGGGGGGGGGGGGAG